>CM076581.1:1222131174-1222299718 GCA_034641835.2 Pinus albicaulis | reverse complement strand
GAGCTATTAGGACAAGTACATGTAATGGACTACGCTTCGGCAGCAAAGGGATCAAGATGTGCACGAGCTGACGAATTGGTTTCATACCCTGCGCACAAAATTGGGTATCAAAGATTCAGAGAAATATTTGGTGTTGAAGTACCACACTATTTGCATAGATACATTCAGGAGGAAATGGAGTTCCTCGACATCTCCTCCCTTGGTGTAGCATACCGTATGCTGCCAAGATTGAGCAAAAGTTCAAACGGTGAAGCAGAAACTTTGGATGCGACGAATCGAAGCAAAGGAAAGGTTCCCCAAATCTAGGAACAAAGGACTAAGCCAAAGTAGAGGTGGCCAAGATAACTACTTAAGCCAGCTAAAATTAAAGAAAACCGTGAGAAGCCAAAGAAGGACACAGGAAAGTGGTGTGAGTTCCATAAGAGCTCCACTCACAACATAAGTGAGTGTCGGGCCAAGCAGTCGCTAGTGGCCGAGATGAGGGCTTCTGAGTCAGATGCATGCTCCGACTCCGAATCAGAACCTGAAAAGGGGAATGAAAAAGGGAAACAGATTATTGATGCGGAGCCCAACGCCACTGTTGCCACTACAAAGGTCCAGAAGGAGGAACCAGAAGATCCAAAGGAGGAGGAACGTCTCTTCCACTCCCAGATGTGGGTAAAGGGCTCCCCTGTACAGTTCATTGTCAACAATGGGAGCCAAAAGAACCTCATTTCAGCAGACGCCGTGAAGCGGTTGGGCTTGCCGACCACAGCTCACCCACATCCATACACCATCGGGTGGCTTCACCAAGGACGAGATCTCCGCGTCAGCCGGCAGTGTCGCCTTCCCTATAGCATCAAGCCCTTCACGGATGAGGTATTATGTGACGTTGCTCCTATTGATGTTTCTGATGTATTATTAGGACAACCATACTTGTGGAAGCGTCATGCTGTGTAAGAGTCTCGACCTCGTGCTGTTATTATTACTTTGGGAAATAAGTTGTACAGGATACCAGAGGTACCACCTCCTACGACTATCTCTTTGGTTACTGCAAAACAATGTAGTAAGCTCATTTCCCAAAACGAAATTTTTTTTCACGATGATGCGCCCTCGGGGGAAAAGAAAGAAGACTATGGCCACGAACTTAGACGGGGGCTCCTTCGCACGACGACAACAACAAATGGACAAGGTCATGGAGGAGTACGGGGACATCTTCACCTCACCCACAGGGGTTCCTCTGCACTGCCAGGTCAAGCACCCGATTGATCTGACCCCAGGTGCGCCACTACCCAATGGACCGATCTATTGATGCTCTGTTCTGGAAAATGATGAAATAAAAAGGCAGATTCAGGAGCTGTTGCAGAAAGGTCACATCAGACCAAGTTCATCGCCCTGTGGGAGCCCGATCGTGTTGGTACAGAAGAAGGATGGGACGTGGAGACTCTGTATTGACTATCGGGCACTGAACAAGATCACTGTCCGGAATAGGTACCCAATCCCACGGATTGATGAACTTTTGGACCAACTCAGAGGAAATATTTCAACAAGATTAACTTGAAGTCCGGGTATCACCAGGTACTAATCAAATCCTCTGATGTGTGGAATACTACCTTCAAAGCCAAGGAGGGCCTTTTCGAATGGTTGGTCATTCCTTTCATGTTGACAAATTCTCTCGCAACCTTCATGAGGCTAATGGATGACATATTGCAGCCATTCACCAACTCATTTGTAGTTGTGTACTTGGATGACATCCTGATCTTCAGCCATACTTGGGAAGAACACCTCCACCACATTCGAAAGGTCCTCCAAACATTGCGGCAACACACGTTGTGTGCCAATTTGGAGAAATTCACTTTTGGCATGACCCAAGTTCAGTATCTAGGATGCATTATTGATGAATGGGGGGTACATGTGGATCCCGGCCAAGGTCAAGGTCATTCGGGGATTCGCTAGCCCAAACCACTCTAGTAGAGCTTCATAGCTTTACGGATCTTTCTAATTTCTACGCGAGTTCCGTATTAGTATTCTCTCATATCACTTGGCCCTTGAGTCGAGTCACCAAGGGAGGACGAAGAAAAATTCTTTTGGTACGAATCTCAACGAGAAGATGTTCGGAAGATTTGAAACATAGCCTCTTGCTCTACCACAATTGCTCAAATTACAAAATTACAACAAGCATTTACGATTGAGGCTGATCCTGCCTCGCTATGCTGGTGAAATTCTTGTAACGAGGCATCCAATGGCATATCATAGTGAGACATTTTCTGACACAGTTTGAAAGTATCCGACTTATGACAAAGAAATGTATTCCCTTGTGCAGGCTTGTCGACAATGGAAGCATTACATTTTGGGGAAGGAGACAATCATCCACATAGACCACCAACCCTTGTAGTTCATACAGACATAAGGGAAGTTGCAGAATGATTACCATCAGAAGTGGTCCACATATCTGCAAAATTTCATTTGAACATCAAGTACAAGAAGGGTAGCACCAATAATGTTGCAAATTGCCTCAGCCGACCACCGATCGTGGCCATAACCACCATTCTCAACTCTTGTGGGCATGGGGCTTTTGATTGGCCGCTTCTCTAGAAGAGTGATCCAGAATTCAACCACACATACAAGGCACTCTTGGGGGGTATGCAAGTTCCAAATTTTCACCTCCAAGATGCAGTATTATGTCACCTGGGACACCTTTGTGATCCTTCAAGCGAGCGTGCCAAGATGATATGGGAAGTGCACTACATTCGATTCGCTGAGCATTTTGCGGTCGAGAAAATAGTGGCAGTACTGTAGAAGTATTTCTATTGGTCGAAACTTCAATAGGATGTCGGGAAGTACATCAGATCCTGCACTGTGTGCGCCATTTACAAACCAACCATCGAGAAGCAAGGGCTCTATACTCCGCTACCTACCCCTAGTCGACCTTGGGAATCCATCTCCATGGATTACATGTCGGGCCTTCCTTCTACTAAGCATGGCAATGATTGTGTTTTCGTGGTCGTCGACAGATTCTCGAAGATGGCCGTTATGGAGGCCTACAAGAAGAATATCACAATAAAAGCCACTACTAAAATATTCTTTGAATGAGTGTGGTACACTTTGGGATCCCATAGTCTATCATATTAGATCAAGACAACAGCTTCCTCAGTACATTTTGGTCCAGCCTCTGGTCAATGCTGGACACCAAGCTTACCAAGTCCAAAACTTTCCATTCCCAAACTGATGGTTAGACAGAGGTCGTCAACAGGATAATCATACACATTATACGCATGTACAATTCAAATCATCCACGCACATGGGATGAGAGCCTTCTCTATGTACAACATAGTTATAACTGGGCTCTGCATAGCTCAACCAACCACAACCCCTTTCAAGTGGGTTTGGGATTTTAGCCATTATGTCCCATTGATGTTGCCATACTTATTTGTAGCTACACAAGCCGATTTCAGCTCATGTACGATCTAAAGCTAGAAATGAGAACAACTTCATTGACCACATTAGGCACATCTACCACCGAGTTCATGAAATATTGGATAGATCCAATGCTAATTACAAGCAACGACATGATCAACATTGGGTGTTGTTGTAGCTCCCTAAAGAGACGACCTTGAGTTGCAAAAGACTAGTGCACAGGACAACTTAAAATCAAATGTTAAATGTATACAACTATAAGGATGCTTCTAACGAATATGGAATAAGGTAATAATGGTTTTGTGGTTCAAGAATGGGAAGACCTTGATCTGATTCATGTGGATACCTTATCTTTATGATAAGGCTGAGGAGGTTGTATGGCTAGATGGCTTTCACATGGGTCAAGTACGAAACAATGAGTAGAGGCTTTCAAAATATGCAAAGGTTCTGAGGAGGAATGCAGGACAAATCCATAAGAGACCGGATTAAAAGTCCTAAGAATCTATCTCCCATGAAATTAGAGGAAGCAGATGTAAGTGGAAAATGACCAACAATAGAGATTCGTGGAGCAAAAATTGAGGAAGTGAAACAAGTTTAATGCATGAGCGTTATACATAAACGAATTCATGAATAAAATTTTTACCATTGGTAGTGTTGACCGGATAAATCAATCTTGCGGACAAGATCGATCTCCCTAGTACCAAAAATTAATCTAGCAACAAATAACCAAATAAACCTATCTTTCTCTAGACATATGCGATTTACAAAAGAATACTATAAAGGTGTTAATGACTTACCGTAGATCCAATGCTTGTTCGAAGTAGTTGTCGCTCAAATGCGCCCTCGGGCGGAAAGGCGAGGTTCGAGCCAACATCAAACCAACCTTAGCCTCGTAGCTAGCCCTACGAGGACAGGAGAGGGCTCTCTCCGGGTCTATCTCGGCGGAAAATTTTCAAAGGGGCTGAGATGACCGATAAGGAAAACTGATCTTAGGCTAGTAAAGAGATATGAATGAGGTTTTTAATAAATGTTGGGTTTCTGGGCTATGTGGGGCAAAGACAGCAAGAGCAGAGATTAAATGAAGAACGCAGATTATCTCCTGAGGCAAGATAAGCATGAAGTTTAACAATCAAATTGGAATTATATGGAGTGAAAGACCGCTGCGAGGTTGACAAGGGCAATAATTGAATCCTTATCAAACTGAAGAAAACATAGAAAATGAATACCTCCCAAAGCAGAGCAGTAAACTGTATTCTGCCTTTCTCACTTAAAGGTATTCAACAGAAAACGATTATGAAATGAAATGTAAAACATTACAAGCTACATATCAAACATAAGAAAGGACAAAATGTTAAATCCACACCACAAGAATCTCAGGAAACAGAGCTGTATTTCTTCATTAAAATCTCTGTCAAACTGTACAATAAAAGCTATGTTCTCTCTTCCACACACCTCTCTCAAAACGTTTTTCCCCAACACTTACAAATGATTTTTAATACAATATATAAACTTAGAAAGGTGAAAAATAAGGAGCAGTTTCACCTAAGATCATAAGAATAGGGAAAGTCTGCCCTAAAAAGGAGTAGCGTTACAATTTGTTTATTGATGACCAATGAATGGGTAGAACCTGTAGCTAGACTGCAGCTTGAAGACCCAAAATAGACCAACCAATTCGATTTCTTTGCTGGGATAGTTATCTGTATTTAAATTTGGCTTTTGACTTTTATTCTCTCCCATAATGTCACGACAAGTGTCTCTGCCGAAGGCACGTTTCCATGCTGCCACATATGTTCTTTAGATGAATCGAATGCCCACATATTGCAACGACTACCACGTTACATTTTCCCTTTAAATGAAGAATAACCTTTTAATAAAAATGGCTTCCATCGCACAATTGCTACCTTCTTCTTTCCTTCACCAAATGTCAAGCTGCAGGCTCGATTCAACACAAACTGGGTGCAAGAAGATGTTTTTTTAAACTCTGTCTCTGTGTGGGTAGCGCGCCGGCCCAATGGGTAGCGCGCACCTCAAGTGGGTAGCGCACACCTCCAACGCGTAGCGCACTTTCCAGTGACAGCTCTTCTGATGAACCGATGCCATTTTTGGCCTTCATGTTTCTAATGAATGCTCGGACAAACAACTGATGATAGTCTCTTGTCCATCTATTCCGTTCTCCACAAGAAATGTCATTGTCAGACCCACAATTGAATGGCTATCTTAACCTTGTCCAAAATCTGAATCCTGTCGAAAGCTTGTGAACATAATCCTGGGATGAATTAGCCCGTCCAATTTTCAATCATATTTCTCAGTGTCACGTTACAAATGAGAGTTGCAGCTTACCTTGAAGCAATAAAATTTTCATGCACAAAGTTGAGGGAATATTTACGAGTCTTTTTGGAATTATATGGTTTACTGAACAGATCTCTCTCAAAGAACCAAATTTCACAAATATAATTTTGAGAAATGCGACACTTTCAGCCATTATAAAACTTTTTAGTTGTCATCTAATAAGAAGAAACTTAAAATGCCAATATAAAGCACTTTCAAGTAGCCAAAGACTGTAGCTTCTTCTCCAGCTGCTTTGTTCTGCGAACTGCATCTAAAGCCTCAGTTTGCTTACCTGCCCGTTTAAAATCAAGTGCCTTCAACAAAGGTACATCTGTTCACTGGGCGAGTTTGAAACACTTTGACAAATTACGTATTCATCATAAAAACATATTTGATGACTTCTTCTTCAAAACAGGGTTTTGAAGAAGAATCAATCTCGCCTTATTTACGATGACATTCCTGAAATAAACACTTACTGAACTTCCTCTGGCTTGCACATGTTATTGAAGCACTTCTGAAGACAAAGCCCTAAACTCCAAAATTAAAATGACTCTTTAATGACTGCAAATGAGGAGAAATGAACCTTGGTGGTCCCAGTACTGACCAGTGTGAGAGACGGATTCTAACACTTTAGTCACTTGAAGGAGTTATCTTTAAAGACCTGCAGTCACAAAAAAGAAAACATTAAATAGCACTTGTATAGTAAATATTATAAATCATGCCTATCGTGGTGATCAAGGAATCCATGAAATAAACAGTTAATTAACAACTTATTGAGAAAAATGAATTCATTTGTATTAACCTTGAATGAAAGAAAACCTTACAACCTTAGCCTTGATGTTGAATAGGCCTTCCCGGGGTATGAAGCAGGAATCTCCTCTACTCTGAAAAGCCTTGCACTCTTCCAACTGAAACAGATAGAGGTATGTGATCTTTCCTCATAAAATCTCAGTTAAATGAGTCTGAATCCCAACAGCACTTTACCTCAAACAATTCTGAAAACAGAACTCCCCTTGAAATTTGCATGAGGCCTCTTTTTATAGTGCAAGGAGGTTTTAGGTTCGCTATGAAGGGATGGAGAGAGAGGTCATTAAGGGGTTAGCTCCTTAAAGCTGAGAGTCCATGAACCTCAAAGAGCGGTTCTGCCATAGCAAGATTCTTTCGAAAACTACAAATCATTTTTAAAAGTAAGCTTTTTGAGTTTACTTGCGCCTTTTTAATCTTTTATAGGGTTCTGCACCCTTAACACGGAAAAAGTGCGTTCAATTACATAGGAGTCATGAACATTAGGTGCGGGACCGTAGGCAAGATAAAGAGAAAGTGCGACACCAAAATTTTAGAGACTTTTGAGAACTTTTCTCTTATTTTTAAGGCTCGGCATGAGGAAATGATGTGTTAGACTTGCAAAGGAGGAAGTATGAGTGATAATGAGCTCATACATATATCAGAATGTCAAGATGACAATTTTCAGTGCAACAAATTGCCCCCTAAAGTGCAAAGCCTGGAATAGATGAAGATAGAGTCTGTCATGTATGAAGAGTGAAGTACTTTATCATTTCAAAGATCATACTGTGGACACCCCAGTCAGAACCTGCAAAAAAATTCAATGAAAAATATATATATATAGATATGTCATTGTTGAGGTAGGCATTCCCATACTCAGATCAAAACTAACTAGAAAACTGATTTAAACTGTTCTGATACAGGAATGATTTTCAATACATCAACAGTATAGACATGTGTAGACACAGTATGGATGCAGCCATCTGTTTATGAATAGTCCACTGTATAAATGAATAACAAAATTCCTCGCAGCCTGGATGGTAGAAACTAGATCCAGGGTCTTGATTTCCATTTCTCGAACTAGTACGATTCTATCCATGTGAATAAATGTGTCGAAGTCGAACATGGTAGAAACCACTTGATTACTAGTCAATAATGTAAACTGTTAACAAGTGTGAGAGTAACCACCAGTAATGTCAATGGCTCTCAAAGTACTCAGTACAATCCATGAAATGTGAATGAATGAGCTGAAATCGAACATGTCACGAAATCATTCGATCGAAGGTCAATGATGCAACCTGTCGTCGAAGGCGAGAAACCTGCCATTGAGGCATGCAGATTTCAAGGTACTGATGATTTCTAGATCAACTTCCTAGATAATAAGTTGTCATCGATAGAAAGTGATCTGTCGTAGGCAAACCCACAACACGAAATCATAGATCAAGTTTTGAAGAAACATATTGGAAAGAACTGACTCAGGGATGGTCAAAATGGATGATAGATATTTTGCGGATGAATGGTTTATTTGAACTTTCCTCTTGAACACATAACGACACTGCAGATGGTTTGGTGATAATTGACCCAAAGCTAATACCCGGAAACTGGCTGAAGACTTTCAATATGGTTTGATTAACTATTAGGCAAAGGATTTTCCCAACCCAAGTGAACAAAAGTGTCATGTTCAAGAGTGGTTAATGGCTTTTCAAATAATCAAAATACAACAAACAGGTTCATTTTCCTCTCTTTTCCCCCACCATTTCTGGCAAGTACCTCTTTATTTTTGACAAGCTTGAGGAGGATAACATTTGCTTGTTTATAAGCTCATCCTTCAGCTGAGTCCAACTTAGTTTAAGATTCAAACCCTAATAAGGAGTGGTTCGTTCTTGTTTAAAATTAAATAGTTCCTTTACTGTTACATTTTAACGAGTCCAGTATAGGAGAAACTCGGTGTTTTTTCAATTTTAGAGAGTCAGAAGAAAAAACTTAAGAAGACTCCATGGGGGTACTTTTTCGTAAATTTAGTCTCTCGAGCCCGAAAAAGGATAAAATAATGCGGGAGAGAACTCTATTGACCATAATTAGTCAACGTATACCTTTTTCGTAAATAGTCCATTTCAGTCCGTAAAAGGGGTAAACTTATACTGAAAGGATGATCATTCATTTATTTTAACGAGTTCGAATAATCAAGTGCTCGGCAATCTTTTCAATTTTCGAGAGTCTGAAAAGAGCTTAAAAGAGGACTCCAAGTTTTCGCTTTTTCGTAAATTTTTGAAAGAGTCCGAAAAAGTGATAAAAGTATACTTTTTGTTGAAAAACGATCAATTTTCCTGAAAAATCCAATTTTCTGCACAAAAACTCAAAACATTACACATACCTGTTTAAGATAAATAAAAATGTTTTCAAAAATTACCTTTTTAAAGTGAAAAATAAACAAATTAAAAATTCATTTATTCGAAACAACTTATAAAAAGGGCTTTTCTAACTTCATTTTTACCATTTGAGTTCAGAGTGAAAAGTGAGAGCTTTTGGGTAAAAAATTTCCTGCGAAGATTCTGGAAAATCCATCCAGTGAAATCGAGAACCGTCAGCTTCAGGTAATCCACGTCCTCCTTATCTTGCATTTCATTCATTTACATCTCATTTTAAGGCTTTAAATTTCATTTTTTAAGGAAAAATAGGTTGAAAAAATCGCTTGCGGGGGTCCACGGGCGCAACACGCGGGCCCTGCGGACCTCGACTTTTTTCTATATAGAAAAAAGTCCTGGGTTTGCACCTGTTTCACAGCACCCATGTGTACCTACGCACTGTTTATGAAGATAGGGTGTGGACCCCGCGCAATGAAATTTCAAACTCAAATTTCTCAATTTCCGCCCAAAATTTTTCAAACAAACTTGTTCTAATATGTCTTTTTATGCATTGTAGGACATTCAAGATGCTTGTTTGGAGAGAACGCAAGCATGAAGACGTAGATGAAGTCGCAATGAATCATTTTCCTACAATGCATGCATTGAGAGCATGTGGTTTATACAAATTCTGGGCCATTCAGGGCATGAGGGCACAAGTAGACCTCCTGATGTGGCTAGTGAACAGATGGAATGTACAGGACCAGTGCTTTGTTATTGGAGGCCACCGGCTCAAAATTGAGCTGGAGGATATATATTTTTTAACTGGTTTTTCCAAGAGGGGCAAAAAAATTTCTCTGTTTGGGACTAGGCTAGGTGGCCAGTCTGTCGCTAGTCTTCGACTAGAGTTCTGCGATGATCGGGCAGACCCCAGGGACAAACGGATTGACATAAAAACTATCATCCATCCTGAGCTTAAAGTTATTGCATTTACTATTACCAAACTGTGTGGGAGTGCAGCATTGCATGTGGCTACCGGTTCCCAGATGCGCATTGTAGTAGACTGTTTCCGACGCACCATTTTCAACTGGTGCGAAGCTGTGTTGGCCAATGTGAAAGGCCAACTAACCAGAGAAAAGAATGGAAAACTAAACAACTTTGGATATGGATCCCTTGTAGTCACCTTTGCTCTAGAGAGGATCCCCATGTTAGCTCCACAGCACATTCCCGTCGATGCTACTCAACCTCAAGAACCTAGGATGGCTCGTTGGGTTGCTTTGATGGCCCGTCACGCTGAGGGCATTGAGGTTGTTCGATTTCCTTCTACATATTTTCGTTGGCTAGAATGCCAAATTTTTGTCATAGAGGACTTTCCATACGCCGGGATGGACTACCGCGGCGACATAGACATGACTCTCCCAGTAGGAGAACAGTGGGATGATTTAGATAAAAATTATTTTCAACAATTTCTAAGTTCTATTTTTTTTTGTATTTTAATTGTCCCAAAACTAATAATCAAAAGTTTAAATGTATATGTGGGCCCACGATGACCAGCCAATCTCCAGCCTTATGAGAGGAGGCTTCCAACTGTAGCAGCACCAGCCCCATAGGGCCAATCAGCAGAGATCCTGTCTGATTTGGAGCATCACCTAGAGCGCTTGACTCTAGACATTCTAGAGACCGATATAGATGATATTCCTTTTAGATTACAGAGATATGTGATTGGTGTCTCATGACCTTTTAGGAGGTTCCTGTGTAGGGTAGCCCGAGCAATGGTTTCTTATCGTGATCATCATCAGGGATAGGATGATCGTTTTGTAGACTCATAACATTTTTGACCTTTTGTATTATCATTTTTTCCAATCATAAGGTGTTTTTCAACCTATGATCGAAGATGATGTATATTTTGAAACAAACTTCTATGCTATGATATATCATTATTACCGACTATCTGTGTACATGTTATTGAATGTTGTTTAATTTACTGTTTTGATTATTGCAAATGTCTATTTATCATACTAGAAGCAACTGCATCTGCTAATGTATTTAAATGTCTTGGAATATGCTGATATTCAATGTAATCAAATTCACATTCCAAGAGACGAACTCTTAAAAATAACCGTAATAACACTGGATTTCTAATGGCATAAACCCTGTTAAGCTGTAATACAACAAGTTCAGAATCCAACCTAACAATCAAACTCCGAATTCCAAACGATATGGATTCAGATAATAACTCAATCACTGCACTATACTCTGCAATGTTATTCGTTGTTTGACCGAGGCTTACCCCATGCATGGATACTAACTCGTCAGAGGGTGAATAGATAACCTAAGCTGCAGAAGAAATGTTTTGTGTACTACGACAAGCACCATCAGCAAAACCAATGTAGGTTTGAAGAGACGTCGACATCTGCAATATCAAGAGTAAAACTCAGATAAGCAGGAATAGTGATAAGAATACACTCTAAACTAGGCATGCTTTTTCTAATCTAAGACACACCAACAGTAAAGAATCTAATCTAATTAAAAATATCCACACCAAGTTTAAGCATAATATTTCTTCAGATAAAGCCCATTTCTGGGTTTATCTAAAGGGACACCATCGAAATCTATCAGCTCATAGACCCCTTTTGCCAGCTTTCGCTTAACAATGAAAGGACCATGCCACATAGGCACAAATTCTCCAGCCCCTAGCTTATCGTTGGCTTGATCGTACACTAAAACTAGGTCTCCTTCTGAAAAATTACGAGGTGTAACATTTCTATCTTACTGAGCCTTTATTCGTTTGACATGAGCTTCGTTTGCTAATGCAGAATTTCTTCGATTCTCATCTAGCTGAGCCAAGTACAAAAAACGCTTCTCCTCTTCTGATGTAGCTGGGAGTAATTCTATGGCTAATTTCAATGACAGAATCTCGCATTCAATAGGCAACACAGCTTCCAAACCGTAAACCAGTTGAAAGGGAGTGAAACCAGTTGATGTTTTTACTGAGGTCCGATATGCCCAAAGTGCTGAAAATAACATGGAATGCCAATTCGACTTATGAATACCAATGATTCGTTTAATCATAGTGACTAAAAATTTATTGATAGCTTCAACCAGACCATTAGCCTGCGGGTAATATGGAGTAGAACTATCGTGGCACAGGCCAAGTTGATCTGTCAGTTCAGTCATCATGATATTTCAAAAATGACTTCCATGATCAGTAATTATGGCTTGAGGAACACTGAATCTAGAAATTATATGATTGAACACGAAAGGTGCAGCAGTCTTGCCGTCTGCCGAAAATGTAGGCATCGCCTTGGCCTACTTAGTAAAATAATCTACCGCTAGGATAATATATGCATGCCCCCCGGCTAAGTGAGGGTTACATGTAATAAATTCAATACCCCACTTTGCGAAAGGACCGACAGCAATTATAGGGTGAAGAGGAGCGGGTGGTGCATGCATTTTACGATCAAAGACCTGACAATTGTGGCATTTCCGGACTGCATAGATACAATATTTGAATAAGGACGGCCAGAAATAACCAGCGCGAAATATCTATTGTGTTTTGGCATACCTAGACATATGACCGCCACATTCTTCAGAATGGCAATCATTTAGAACCTTCTCAACTTCTTCATGAGTAAGACAGTGTCGGAAAACAGAATCAGCTCCATGATGATAGAGTGTATCACCAATAATATTGTATTGTTGGGATTGGAAACGTAGTTTTCGTCACTGAGATCATGAGATTTTAGGCCGAAAATATTGGGTTTGTAGATAAACAATAATATCCCCATACCAAGGATCAAGAGTACTGATAAAAAACAAGGATTCGTCCGCAATGGGCTGCTCCACCATAGTTTCAGTATCAGTAGACGGGAAATCACACATCAGTTCTACAAAAACCAAAGATTTATTTGCCTTGGATTTTTCAAATTCCAAGTCAAATTCCTGGAGGATAACTATCCATTTGGAATACTTGCCCCCTAGCAATTGTTTGGTCAAGATGTACATCATAGGGTTACAGTCAGAAATTACTGTGGTTTTGCGTAATAAGATGTAGTGTCGAAATCTTTGGACAGCTTGAACAGCTGCCAAGGCCAATTTCTCCACATGCGTGTATTTGATCTCAGTCGGATGCATATTTTGACTAAGATAATAAATCACATGTTCATTGTTGAATTCATCTTCCTGAACTAAAACCATCCCAATGGTGGAATGAGAGGCGGCGAGGTACAAAAAATAGTCCTGGTTGTAATTGGGAGGATGCAGTAACGGTGCATGGGTCAACGCGTGTTTGAGTGCATCAAAAGATCGATTAGCGATCTCATCCCAAAAGAATGGAACGTTATGTTTTAACAACCTGGTAAAACCCTTTGTTAACTCGGCGTAGTTAGGAATGAAACGACGTAAAAAATTTGCTTTCCCCTGCAAACTTTGGAGTTGGCGTAGAGTCGAAGGAGGAGGTAGATTGACAATACCTTCGACCTTCAACAGATCAACGCGAATACCTGCTTTTGAAACAATAAATCCCAGTAACCGACCCAATTCTACACAGAAAACACATTTGTGTGGATTCAGCTGAATTCGATAATGCTTACATCTCATAAAGATAGCTCATAGATGAGTGAGATGGTCGGCCCTATGCGATGAATGAGAAGGTAAATCATCGAGATAAGGCTGCAAAATGTGCTTAATTTCATGAAATGCATAATACATAGCCCTTTGAAAAGTTGCCCCAGCGTTCTTCAATCCAAAGGGTAGTTTTCAATAAGAAAATTTCCCCCATGGACAAATGAAAGTTGTTTTAGGCTGATCAGCAGGGAGTATGTTTATTTGATTGTAATCGGAAAAACCATCCATAAAGGAGAACATTTCACTGCCGACACAATCATCAATGATTTGATCAATATAGGGGGTAGGATAATTGTCTTTAGGACAATCTCGATTAATGTCCCTATAGTCGATACATACTCTTATCGTTCCTTGTTTTTTGTTAACAGGAACAATATTTGATACCCAATCGGTTAAAGGAATTGGATAAATGAAACCTACACGAAGTAATTTTTCAACTTCGGCTTTGATAGCAGCAGATTTTCTCGGATATATCTGACGTAATCGTTGAAGGACAGGTTTGGCATCTGGGTAAGTCTTGATTTCATGTACAACAATTGACGGATCGATTCCTGGCATTTCTTCATATGACCAGGAAAACACGTCACGGAATTCTTGAAATAGGGCTTTACAAGATTGGAGTTCTTCGTCCGTACAACAAGCACCTATATGAATGTTTTCAATTATTCCTGGCTTAACTGAAATGTCAATTGGAATCGTTCGAGAGATATTTTCCAAATTTAACTCAGAATCAAGATTTTGCAATGGATTATGCAGTTCTTTGACATATTCAGCAGTAAAAATAGAAGATAAATCATTTTTAAAATGATCCAGCTCAGGTAAAAAAGAAGATTGATGATGTAGATCTTCCCATGGTAAATCTTCAACAAACAAAAGTTCACGAATCTGCTCATCAGTATGAATAAGATTGGGAAATGTCGTTGTCGCTGAGCTAGATATTGAAAGTGATTCCTCATGGATCACATTCATTGGATCAGTTTCGGTTGAAGAAGGATCGGAAAGCGACTATACAGCCTAATATGCAATTTCAAAGGGACTTAAAGGCATCGCGCCATCAAATGAATCCAACTCAGAATTGGAAGGTACGATCCAAGGATCATCAAAAGTAATAGTATTCGATGAAATCATATGAATATTTGCAATAGGAGGTGATACGTTAGGAGGAGGAAAGGAAAAATTTCCTAGTAAACCAGAATCTTTAATCAAACCTACCCCAACATCCTTGTAAGGGATAGCCATTTTACTGACGTGCTGGATAGTTTCTGTAGAGGCCGGATCGGATGAGAAATAAGTCAACTGGTCTATTGTAACGATATTTCCTTGATGTGGAAACTTGATAAGCTGAAATACCGATGAAACAATAGCAGTCATAGCATAAGACCAACTATGACCCAGGAGAAGGTTGTAATCTAGAGGGGCATCAACCACTTCCACATCTAGATTTACGGTTTTTCCTTCGACCCCTATAGGTAAATTCTGCAAAATACCGAAAGGATGGAACCCTCAGCCATCAAAAGCCTTTAGAATTGTTGGAGACTGATTGAGTGTAGGAGAACCAAGTGTTTTCCAACACTGGATCGACATAATACAAGTAGAAGCCCCTTCATCAATCACAATCTGGAAAATCGGTCTATTTTTTACTAATACTGGAATCTGGAAAGCCATTTGATGAGGTAGACGGGGTGTGCTATTCTCTAAATTGAAGATTATTAGGTTTGAATCATGAATATCGACAGCTCCTATGGCAGACAAAAGTAATATATGTTGTGCGGGGCACGATTGCAGCACTTCCAAAGCCGACATTGCTGAAGGGTAAATAGCTAAGTCCTCAACAATGTTGTAATTTTGAGCAGCTCTCGCATGTGGATTGAAAGCTAATTTACGAAGTACACCTTTAGCAGGAAGTTTGATTACTAATTCTGAATTGGGTTTCTCGATCTGTAGCGGATCAGAAACAGGAGGAGGTGCAGTTGATGTGTTTGAATTAGAAGATTCTCCTTCTTTACCACCAACAGGACTTTTACTACCATAATCTTGCCATCGCGTCGCAATCCTGACATGAGACATCATCATAACAGGTTCTTCTGAGGCGTTCGAGGTGGAACCAATCATCTTACTATCTTGAGTGGGAAAATGATCCTTCAAGACGGCAGGCTGTTGAGAACCTTTAACGAATTTCGAAACCTCTGCTCGATGTGGGCATTCTTTAGTAAAATGATCCTCGTCGCAAATGAAACAAGGATAACGAGGCTTGTGTTTTTCGTCATTAGATTCATTTTTATCTGTTTTATCTTTTGAATTATGTTTGTTTTTATTCTTCCCCTTATTTTTACCACCAGATTTAGATTTGGCCGTAGATGTCTCTACGACATGAATGTCGGCAGAAATTTCAGCGGAAGACTCTCCTTTCAGGGAATCAGGTAAAGTTATTATAGGAGAAGAATTCTTTGAAGATTTTTTCTTGCTTTTAGTATTAACTGAACCAATCATACCATCAGCGGCATGAGACCCTGAAGGAGCTGCAGTTATTTGACCTTGTTTTGGAAGATCGGGGATTTTTTCATATAAAGTACCTGACTGCGTATAGACGAGGTCAAGGTACTGAGCTTGAGCAATGACTTGATCCTCAGTAACAACTCCTGCCTTAGCTACATCTTCAGTGATTTTGGGTAATAATGATTTAACAAACCATTCCGCCAAAATTTGATCCGGAATGAAAACTTTCACTAAATGCCTTCTATGTTGCCATTCATGAATATGATCAGAAATATATGTGGACGTGGATTGTTTTAGCGAAGTCAATAGTTCCGTGCCATTGTCGTATCTAACAGGAAACTAAAAATGAGTTAAGAAAGCAGTTTATAACTGACTGAAATTATTAAAAGAGCCTCATGGTAACTCAATGTACCATTTGGCGGCAAGACCAATAAGAGTTCGTTGAAAAAGACGTAAGCAAATTGAATCATCAATTATTGAATTAGACGCACACCAGAGGTGATAAGTCATAGCGTGATTTGATGGATCCTCTCCTGACTTACCCTCGAATTTCGGTATATCACTGGGCAACTTATGCTGCATTGGTGGCCAATATAGATGATAGAAAATTGGATCATTCGTAAGGCGTGACAAATCAGGTAAATCCAAAGTTGCAATAAATGGTAACTGACGGTTAGGGTCGCGAAAACCTTGAGTAATAAGAGCAGTTCCAGGAGGAGGATACTCAGGATAACTGGGAATTGGATTTGCATTAGGAATGGTATAACCTCCTGGGAAACCAGGATTAACCGGACCAAACTATGGTTGTTGAGAGGCTGTTGATAAGTATAGTCAAGATACGGTTGATACTGATAAACTGGGTTTTGTGCAACAAGACCAAATTGATACTGTCCCTAGTACGGTTGATATGTGAATTGCGGTTGACTCGTGACAATTGTACTTGTACTAGCTTGTCCTATAGGTATCTGGACCGAAGTCTGAACTATAGGTCCTGACTGGGGTACAGAGACTTGAGGAATTTGCACGGATGCAGGGATAGAAGAAACCAGAGCTACAGATACTCCAGAAACAGGTGTTATAGGTTGAACAGATGTTGCAGTAGTTGTAGCAGTTTGAGGCGGAGTCTGAGGTGTAGTAGGCCCAAACTGCTGAACAGAACCAGGTGCAGGGATTTGAACAGTAGGTTGGACAGGTTGCTGGGTTGGACCAGAAACCAAAGGCTGTCCAGGTTGACTAGGTAACTGCACATTAGGTTGCATAGTCTATTGAATTTGGGATGGATCCCACACCATGTTCATTCCGGGGTATTGTCCTGTAGAAAGTTGTACATATGAAGGACCATAGCCTGGTTGAATGTAGGGTTGATAATTAAGTGGTAAATTTCCAACTCCTTGTACAAATGATTGACCAGAAGGCAGTGGAAAGCCTTGAGTTGGGTACTGATCTTGAGGTTGATAACCCTGAGGCGCGTACTGAATCTGGGGTTGATAAGGACCTTGAGGAATATACTGAGTCTGGGGTTGACCTTGAGGTATGTACTGTCCTGAAGGTTGATAACCTTGAGGTATGTACTGTCCTTGAGGTTGTTCTCCAAAATAATATTGTCCTACAGTTTGTCCTGGGAAAAAATTACCTTGAAGTTGCCCCCCAGGCGGTAAATGCCCCCCGGGCGGTAAATGACTACCTTAAGGTTGCCCCAATGATGGCGGCGCCGGGGTTGCCCCCCGGTGTGGTGGCGGCCCCCCGAGGTTGCCCCTAGGTGGTGGTATGCTGCCTTGAGGTTGCCCCCCGGGCGATAAATTCGCAGGGTTGCCCCCCCGGTGGAGTTGCCAATTTGTTGACCGAATAAATCAATCTTGTGGACAAGATTGATCTCCCTAGTACCAAAAGGTAATCTAGCAACAAATAGCCAAATAAACCTATATTTCTCTAGACATATGTGATTTACAAAAGAATACTATAAAGGTGTTAAGGTCTTACCATAGATCCAATGCTTGTTCGAAGTAGTTGTCCTTCGGTCACTTGAAGGAGTTATCTTTTAAAGACCTGCAGTCACAAACAATAAAACATTAAATAACACCTGCATAGTAAATATTATAAATCATGCATATCATGGTGATCAAGGAATCCATGAAATAAACAGTTAATTAACAGCTTATTGAGAAAAATGAATTCATTAACAGGCCTTCCCAGGGTCCGAAGTAGGAATCTCCTCTACTCTTACAAGCCTTGCACTCTTCCAACTGAGACAAATAGAGGTATGTGATCTTTCCTCACAAAATATCAGTTAAATGAGTCTGAATCCCAACAACACTTTACCTCAAACAATTCTAAAGCTTGAACTCCCCTTGAGGCTACCCAAGGCCTCTTTTTATAGTGCAAAAGAGGAGGTTTCAGTTCCAACTATGAAGGGATAGAATCCTCCTTCAAAGGGATAAGCTCCTCACATCAAGGGGTTAGCTCCTTAAGGCAAGGGATACATGAACCTCAAAAGAGCGGTTCTGCCACCGCAAGATTCCTTCCAGAGGCTTCTAGAAATGACTGAAAGTGAGCTTCTGGGTTTACTTTGGGCCTTTTTAATCTTTTACAGGGGTCTGCACCCTTAACACAAATAATTGCATTCAGCTACGCAGGAGTCATGAACATTAGGTGCGGGACCACAGGTAAGACAAAGAGAAAGTGTAATACCAGAGTTTTAGAGACTTTTGAGAGATTTTCTCTTATTTTTAAGGCTTTACATGAGGAACTGATGTGTTAGACTTGGAAAGGGGAGGAACTATGAGTGATAATGAGCTCATACGAGATAGCAAAATATCGAATGACAAATTTTCGATTACCCAACGGTGGCTACATTACACGATCCTCAAATCGGCGAGAAGAAAATGAAAGATGATTATAAATAAACGAGAAACGAGAGATTGCAAACAACATAGACATAGATACATACTAGTCACTTCTCCATACGGAATCCGAAGTAATCAAATCTTTATATCGGATTCTATTCAAATGGCTCTCCAAAATATGTATGTCAAAGCATAAAGAGCACAGTCGCACAGAACTACAGCAAAACTTCTCCAAAATTCAGAACCATTCTTTCATCTCTGAACTTCCTACATATAGAGTTCCTAGTGAGGGTTCATGATCGAATAATCCGTCACGATCAACCCACATGTGTGAAAATCAAAATATCCTAACAAACTAGCAGAGTGTGCATCAAGCAATCACTCTTGCAAATGGACAATCAAAACAAAATCGGGAGAAATCAAGATTTCACCAGCAAAACATCATAATCAGAAAGTAAAAAGAAACAAAATGATGGGCCGCGTAGGCCAAATCCTGGAATCTTCCACAAGGACAGCAAGGAGTGGCCGTGAACAGTTGGGCAGTCTGGTTTCCACCACTTGATTTCATCTGCTGTCGAAAGGCCTCCACTCCCTTGTTCTCATGATTCACATTAACCATAATGAAATGACTAGTTGTGCTGCACGTGCCTCGCTCTTTAGTGGAGATTTTCTGGATCAACTGAATAAACCGTAGCTATGTTGTTCTGCCAAAAACCCATGCTTGTGCTTTAATTTGCAAAAACCGGAGACCGAATTTCGGAGGGGGGCATGGATGGATTGTGGTATTAGATGGGGAGGTGAAAAATCACTATGGGCTAAAACATAGCACCGAAGGTGGTTTCCTGAATTTTCCATTCTGGATGCCACCCCCCCCTGGTGTTATCCTTCGAAAGGTGAGAAGGGGGCTGAAACAGATCGTGAGCCGTTGGATGTGAGATATGGAGCGAAGATGAGGGGAGGATGGCGGAAGTGATAATGGATTTAGCAGGCTCATTAACACTGAAAAGAGCAGAAAAAAGGATGTGGAAGGGCTATTGATGATGTGGTAGGAAGGTGGGGCCCATCATTATATCGCATATCGCAATCGGGAGTCTTTATTGTGAGAAATCAAGAGTAAAGGTTATGATCAGTGGAGTGCAATGTACGCTGGCAGAAAGGCAATGTGGCAGGACGGAGGTGGGGCCATCCGTGAATCATGGATCATAGGTTTTATATATGAGCAGTGGAAAGTAAAATTTATATTTAGCATGGAATGATGTGTGATGGGGGATGGATGACGTGGCATGGCAGAAGTGGGGCTGTCGGTAGATCGCAAATTGCAAGTTTCATATGTGAGCGGCGGAAGGTAAGAGTTATACCCCGTAGGGAGTGAAGTGTGATGAGCGGGGAATGGATGATGTTGCAAGGATGTGGGACCACCTGTGGATCGCATATCACAAGTTTTAGCTATGAGCAAGTGAAGAGTTGGAGTTATATCTTATGAGGAGTGATGTGCGATGGGAAATGGATGATGTGGCAAGGCAGAAGTGGGGCTGCCTGCAAATCACGGATCGCAAGTTTTAGCTATGAGAAAGTGGAGAGTGGGAATTATATCCTGCAGGGTGCGATGTGCGATTGGAATAAGTGGAAGGTGACGTGGCGGATTGATGGCGGTCCCACTTATATCGTAATCGGGGAAATGGTGCATGCGAAAATGAATGTGGTAAGTAAGGTTTGAGATTTGCGATGGGTGATGTGAGGAGAGGTGACATGGCAAAGAGCATAGGTCTAATTTTATATCACATTTCAGGGTTCAGGAGCGATCAGATATATGATATGTAATGGAAACTGTGGAATGCTAATGCGATATAAGGTAAGGAGTTAAGTGCGGTAAATGATATTACATATATTATATGTAATATATAATATATGTAACACAACACTTTTCTCTTTTGACTCCAAGGCTTTCCACCTGACCTGTGCTTGAAGTGTTGGGCCTTCATCTTTACCACTCTAGCTCTTTATCTGCTTCACTCTCATGTTGCCTTATCCATTCAAAAGAACCACAAGCCAACATTGGCTCCATTGAGGATGATGCACTCATTCGAGTGTGTCAAGAACTCGCAGAACACTTGCTTGTGTTCTTCTTGATGTGCTTGGGATCATTGTTAGAGACATTTTGAAGCACATTTAACCAAAAACAAAATAGGAATTCATGTGGAAATAGCAAACGACATATATACAATTTGAGGATATGTACAATGGGTTATCATAGCCCACTATCAGTGCTAGAAGTAAGGCTTGAGAATTTTTCCATTGATAGGCATCTCGAGTCACTATCTCCTTCCAAATTCTCCAGCACAAAAATTAATTTTCCTTTGAACTACTGTTGTGAAACCAACTACAAAAAGGAGAAAGAAAAGAAGATATCAACACCTTAGAAATAAGCCACTTGAGAACAACCTCCAATACATTACATAAATGAATAATTCTTGGATGATTCAATTTACAAAACCTCCTTTCTATATATAGGAGTCCATGGGGCCATAATGTAATCCTAGTGGGCCACAATGTAATCCTAGCCGACCTAACAATAATAATTTAAGGGCATAATAATAACAATATGGGGGTTACGAGGGTACAATAATAACAATAAGGGGGTTACACTAACAAAAATAAGGGACTATACTAGTAATATAGGGACCTAACATGCCCCTCTCCTTCAAAAAAGTGTTGTCCTCAACGCTTGAGTAGCTCTGGGTGCTTCTGTATAAAATTCTCATCCTCCCATGTAGAATCTTCAGTGGGTAAGTTCTTCCACTTGATGAGATGCTCTGAAATTGATCGATTCCGTAGTTGTCGAGTTCTTGTTTCCGTGACCGCTTCGGGTTCCAATATGATTTTTCCTTCCTCATCAAGTTCTGGCAATATTGTTTGAACTGAAAGATTTTCACCTATAACCTTCTTTAAGCATGAAACATGGAAAACTGGATGTACTCGTGAAGAAGCAGGAAGCTCCAATTTGTATGCCATAGTACCAATCCTTTGCAACACCTTGTAAGGACCATAGTACTTTGGCGATAATTTATTATCCTTCTTAGCTTGGTTGAGGGACATTTGTTTGTATGGTTGTAGCCGTAAAAATACCCAGTCTCCTACATCAAAACTTCTCTCGCTGCGATGTTGATCTGCCTGTTGTTTCATTCGATTTTGTGCCAAATTCAGGTTTTCCTTTAAGAGTTGGAGAACTTCTTGCTGATGCTCGATGTGATCTTCCACTGCTTGAACCTTCGAATTTTCTCTTAAATATGATGTGATGGATGGTGGATTATATCCATAAAGTGCCATAAATGGGGTCATTTTTGCTGCAGTATGGAAGGAAGTGTTATACCACCATTCAGCAAGAGGTAACCACTTGACCCATTGTGTTTGTTTATCAGATACAAAACAATGAATATATCCTTCCAAACATTTATTTACTATCTCAGTTTGACCATTAGATTGAGGATGATAAGATGAGCTATGAGCTAATTGAGTACCCAAACAAGAAAATAACTCTGTCCAAAAATTTCCATTAAAAATGGGATCTCTGTCGCTCACAATAACCCTTGGGCTTCCATGTAGCTTTTGAATTCTGTCCATAAATGTAGTAGCAACTGTACTTGCTTTAAATGGATGAGATAATGCACAAAAGTGTGCATACTTGGTAAATCTATCAACTACCACCATGATGACACTCTTTCCTTCAGACTTAGGTAAACCTGTGATAAAATCCATTGAAATCTCCTCCCAACGTTGACTTGGAATGGATAAAGGTTGTAGAAGTCCCGGGGTCTTAATTGTTTCCACTTTATTCTGCTGGCAAACCAAACATTCCGCCACAAACTTTTGAATATCGGATTTAAGGCCATCCCAAAAAAATTCTTTCTTCACCCTGTGGTAAGTTTTTAAAAATCCCGAGTGTCCTCCTAAAGGAGAAGTGTGCGATTCCAGAAGAATCTTTTGTTTTAGTTGGGAATTCTTACAAAGATATAAGCGATCTTTGTACCATAAGGAATCATTTTTCCAACTAAATGTATCAGATGTACTAGGATCTTGCTGCAACTTTTGAATGAGTGTCCAAACTTCTTCGTCCTTCTTCCATTCATCTCTTGCTTCGGTTATCCAATCTGGTTGGATAATAGAAATGGCACAAAGCAATGCTTCCACCTCTTCATTATTTCTTGAGAGTGCATCTGCAACAACATTTAGCTTCCCTTGTTTGTAGATTATTTCAAAGTCATAACCCAACATCTTTGTGACCCATTTTTGCTGCTCTTCTGAAGATAGTCTTTGTTCCAAAAAGTGTTTAAGACTATCATGATCAGTTTTTACCTTGAAGTGTCTTCCCATTAGGTGAGTTCGCCATTTCTTTAGTGCATGTAGTATTGCTAACATTTCCTTCTCATAAATAGGTTTCTGTAAATACTTTCCTTTGATTGGAGGACTTTCAAAAGCAATGGGTCTTCCTTCCTGCATTAAAACTGCACCAATTCCATTTCCTGAGGCATCACATTCCACAATAAAGGTTTTTGTGAAGTATGGTGTAGCTAAGACCGGTGCTAGGCACATTGCCTCTTTAAGACGTTCAAAGGCCTTAGTTGCTTGAGGAGTCCATGAAAATTCATCTTTCTTCAATAATGTTGTTAGAGGTGATGCTATTCTCCCATAATTCTTAACAAACTTGTGATAATACCCTGTTAACCCGAGAAATCCTCGCAACTGCTTTATGGTTGTGGGGACTTTCCATTCCTTAATGGCTTTAATTTTGTTAGGGTCTACCTTAACACCCTCGTGAGATACAATATGACCCAAATATTACACCTCTTGTACTCCAAAGAAACATTTGGATGTTTTTGCATATAATTGTTTCTCCTGCAATAGTTTGAGCACCCTGTCAACATGTTCAACATGATCCTTCCAAGACCTGCTGTAGATTAGTATATCATCAAAAAATACTAGCACAAATTTTCTAAGGAAGGGTTTGAAAATGGAATTCATCAACCCTCGAAATGTAGAAGGTGCATTGGTAAGGCCAAAAGGCATGACCAAAAATTCATAATGACCTTCATGAGTTCGAAATGTTGTTTTTGGAATATCTTCAGTCTTCATTCTAATTTGATGATATCCTGAACGAAGATCCAACTTGGTAAAATAAATTGCTCCATATAATTCATCCAATAATTCATCAATCACAGGAATGGGAAATTTGTCTTTAATGGTGAGCTTATTGAGCTCCCTATAATCCGGACACATTCGCCATGATCCATCCTTCTTGTGTACCAACACTACAGGAGCAGAGAAAGAACCTTGACTGGGTTGAATTATACCCGCCTCTAACATTTCTGCAATCATACGTTCAATTTCGCTCTTTTGGAAGTAAGGATATCTATAAGGCCTGATGTTTGGAGGAACACTTCCTGGAATCAAATGAATAGCATTATCATGATCACGAATAGGTGGGAGTCCTTTGGGAGTTTCAAACACCTTGGAATGATTGTCCAAGACTTGTTGGAGATCTGCAGAAATAGATGATTGTGATGTTGGAACTTCTAGTGAGCATAATTGTGCAATTACGCCTCGCTGTTCTTTCTTTAGAAGCTTTGTCATGACATTAGAGCTTATTATCCTTCCTGGCTTCCCTACAATACCCCGTAATTCGACTTCCTTTCCTTCTGAAAAAAATTTCAAGAAAAGTTCTTGAAAATTAAAAGCTACCGTCCCCAAAGATTGTAACCATTGTACTCCTAGTACAACATCGGCACCTCCCATAGGAATGGAAAGCATTGGAATATTCAATACATATTCCCCCATGGTTAGCTTGATATTATGGCATTTTCGAGAGCAATTTATAGTTCCTCCATTTGCAACCATCACTTGACATTCTGGTGCTGGGTATAGGAAACAATTCAATTCGTTGGCTACCTTACAATGAATAAAATTATGGGTACTACCTGAATCAATCAACACTATTACCTTTTTCTTCTTGATATGTCCTTCTATCTTGAGAGTTTGAGGAGTGGTAATTCCTGCCAATGCATTACACGATATGTTCGGACTCATTTCTTCCTCTTCTTGGGTTGGTTCCTGGTGTATATCCTCTTCTTGTTCATTTTCTTCTTCCTCTTCACAATCTATGTAAAATAATTTCTTCTCAGCACACTTATGACCTTTAGTTTATTTGCTATCACAACTGTAGCAAAGCCCTTTTGCTCTTTTTTCTTCCAATTGTTGTGGTGTCAACCTTGTAGGTTGTGGAAATCTAGGAGTAGCAACACTTCCCTCTTTATAGAAGTGAGTGGTAGGCTTCCTTGTTGCCATAATTTTACATTCAATTTTTTCTTGCCAACCTGAATGCCTTCTCCAATGAATCAGGTTCCAAAATGTGAACTTCATGTTGGATGTTATCCTTTAAAGTACCTATGAAGAGATCAATCCTATGTTCCTCTGGAATATCAGTTACCCTTATATTCAATTTTTGGAAGTCCTCAATGCGCTCCCCCATTAAACCCTTTTGTTTGAGATTTATCAATTGGCTAAAGAAGGTGTTGCTCTTTGTATCCTCATAATGTGCTATCATTTCCTCCATAAAAATTGACCAAGTGACAATTTTTTTACGGAAGCAAAGCCATCGATACCATACAAATGTATTTTGTTCTAAATGTAAAGTTGAAATGCATACCTTTTGTGTGTTTTGCACATTATGGAGATCAAAATATTGCTCCATCTGTAGTATCCATGTTACAGGATCCTTTCCATCAAACTTACTCATATCCATTTTTGGAATATGGTGGTTCTTCCTGCCAACATTAGAGTTTATGAAGTCACGATTAACATTTATTTTGTTCTCATCATGAGTTCCCTCTACTATCTTTTCACCATTAGGAAACATTTCTTGTATCAACTTTGTCAAACCTTCCATGTATGATTTTAGATCATTCTTCATGTTTTCCATGTTGTCTTTCATTTTTTCATCGATCTAAGCTTGCATGTCATCCATTTTAGATTCCATGCCGGCTTCCATACCATCCATCTTAGATTCATACCATCTTTTTCCATTCTTCAAACCATCCATATTCAGATTCCATGCCTTTCTTCAAACTGTCCATCTTCACTTCCATACCTTTCTTCAAAACTTCCATTTCATTTTTTGTTGCTCTTTGCGAGAGTGAAATCTGTTGCACTTGCTCTTGTAATTTTGATAGATCATGTTGCAATTCTTCATCTTCATGAGTCATAGTAGAGCCTTCTAAAGGCTTAATGGGTGTTGAATTATTTTTAGGGGCCATTTTAGAATTCGATATTGATATCTATTCTACAAGATTCCCTTGGAATCAATTCAACTTGATTCTTCAAACAAGACTTATGCAATTCGGAAAAAAATACACACCTTTTACTTGCTTTGAGGAGCTAGATATTGAAATTGAATTATCTCTGTAATTGAAAATCTTCAATATCTGAAATTCAGCCCTGTAGTAGCCCTCTGAAGCTTCTTTCAAATGCCATAGGTTTGATCTAATTTGGATTCCCCAAGACAAAGTTGTGTCCAATCTCCCACACGGCCAATTTTGGTGGTTCGGTAGAGCGAACCTGTGACTTGCCGTGTCACTATTTCCTCCTTTGGCTGCGAAATTGATAGAAAAAAACTACAGTCCGTGTGCTATAGCCACATTTTAGATCATTCCAATCACAGTGTAGAGAGATATGAATATTTTCCCACGATCACCTCTTTGAGATGAAATTTAGAATCCTCAAAAAGCCCTAGCACGACATCATATCGCCGAAAATATTGCGAAGATTTTCCTTAGGATTGTAGCTTCGCACTCTAAAAATTTCAGCTTCTGAACCTTCGTAGAAAAAGAGTTATTACGAAAATACCACGATGACCTTTTTAGGTTAAATTCAGGAGCCTGCAAAATGACCTAAATTGCACAGATCATATCTCTGAAAATGTTGTGAACCAAGCTCTAAAATTGTGCGAAGATGTTCCTCAAGATTTTGGCTTCACACTCTAAAAATTTCAGATTATGAACCTTCGTAGAAACAAATTTATAGCGAAAATGCCACGATGACCTGTTTGGAGCAACAAAACCCTAGAATCTCAAAGCTCTGATACCAAATGTTGTGAAACTAGCTCCAAAAAGAGAAGAAAAGAGATATCAATGCCTTAGAAATAAGCCACTTCGGGGAAACCTCCGGTACATTATATTAATGAACAATTCTTGGATGAAAATTAAAGTGCAAAACCTCCTTTCTATATAGAGTCCATGGGAGCCTGATGTAATCCTAGGCCGGCCTATGATATCGTTTAAGGGTACAATAATAACAATATGGGGGCTACAAGGGTACAATAATAACAATAAGGAGGTTACACTAACAATAATAAGGGACTATACTAGTAATATAGGGACCTAATATATGGATCCATACTGATGGACCAAACCAGAGGGGGTCGAACTTCCCATGTTTCCCTTTGTCTGACCACCTTACGTCAAATTGCGGCACCAAATCCCCTACTTGGATTTCCTTGCCTTTAGCTCTTTGATCAAATAAGCCTTTCATCTTTTCCTGGTACTCTGTTAACCTGAGGTTTACCTGCTCCCGTGTTTCATTCAGTTCCACCAGCTGATTCATTCTCCTGACGAGGTCATTTGGTTCTTCCGCGCTTTCTTACAAAAATCGAGCCACTGGTAATGCGAGTTGAATGGGGAAGACTGCTACTCTGCCATACACTAGCTTGTAAGGGGACTTTCCTGTGGATATTTTAGTGGTGATGCGATTCGCCCAAAGAGCAAGCTTGAGTTGGGAATCCCAGTTCTTTTGGTTTTCATTGAAGGTATTTTTCAGAATCCTCACCAATGTCTTGTTAGATGACTCTGCCAACCCGTTCCCTCGTGGGTAATATGCAATGGAGTGTCCCAAAATGATATTATAATGTTGACAAAAGTTTACGAACTTAACTGACTTGAAAGCCTGGGCATTATCAGTGATGATCTTAGCAGGGCATCCAAATCTAGCTCTTATGTTCTCCTCCAGGAACTTGAACACTCCCCCATCTGTGGCATTCCTTGCAGGCACGACCTCAACCCACTTAGTGAAGTAATCCGTGGGGGTGAGGATCCATCGATGTTGATTACTAGAAGCCGGGTGAATCTCTCCAATGAAGTCGATTCCCCATTGTTTGAAGAGCTCTTCAACATGGACTGGGATCAATGGGAGAGATGCAAACCTTTGCTTTTCAGCGAACCTCTGACACTTTTCACAGGCCCGGACGCAAGTATGTACATCACCAAACAGCTTGGGACAAAAGAATTTTGCTCTTAGGATCTTGTGAGCAGTGGATCGCCAGCTGTAATGCCCACCACATATTCCTTCGTGGAACTCTGTCATCACTTCATCAACCTCCTACTCTATTAGACATAGTAGTAAAATCTTAGTTGGGTCCTTCCAATACAATCGCCCACTTGCCACAGTATACTTTTGAGATCTTAACCTCCAAGTGCGATACTTGGCCTTATCATAGTTAGGGGGACACCTTAGGGTTAAAAGGTACTCCACTATATCTTTATACCATAAGGATAGCAGGTACTTTACATGTGTCTTCTGTGTGGAATATTCTATGCCCTTATGCATACCTGTATTCTCCTGTCATAGACAGATTTATCCCCAGAGCTTGACAGTTGGATTCAAACAGAATTTTTTCCAGCCCTTAGCCTTCAATGAGTTTGGTGGCCTTTATCTTCATCTCGTACTCCTGAATCTTAGCTACCCATTTGCCTCTTTTTCCTTCATTGTCGCCCTGCACCAGGATATCCTTCACCGTTGTTGTGGGAATGTAGGCGGTTATGGCAGATAATAACACATACACCCGAAATGCCTTTAGAGATTTGACCAGAGCATATGCTTGCTTTTCCAGGATATTATATTTCAATTCGGCATCCCGTAGGACCTGGCTAAAGAACGCAATAGGTCGTTCATGCCCTTCGTCATTCTTCTGTAGCAGCACTGTAGCTATTGTATGAGGAGAGGCAAAAGAGAAAATCAGGAAGGGCTTCCCATAATCTGGACCCGCCAGCACTGGAGCTTCTCCAAAGGCGTGCTTGGTCCTGTTGAAAGAATCCCTGGATTCAAGAGTCCATTTCACTTCACTATTCTTCTTCAGCATCTCAGTGATGTTTTGGACGATCTCGCATAGTTTGAGATAAACCTTCTAAGGAAATTTATTCTACCCAGGAATACCTGTACTTCCTTTTTGTTTCTTGGTAGGGGAATGTCGTTTATCACCTCCACCCACTTTGGGTCGACCTTCACTCCCTCATTAGTCACTATGTGCCCCAGTAACTTTCCTTCTTCCAAGGAAAACATGGATTTTTAGGGGTTCAGAGACAATCCATACCTGCGACATTTGTCAAAGGTTCGCTGATGATGCTCTATATGTTCATTGTCACTCTTCAAGAAGATGGTGATGTTTTCCAGGTAAATCACCACAAAATTATCTCGCTCTACTATGAAAGTGATGTCCATCGCATGCTGGAATGTGGCATTAGCATTTATCCGATCGAAATGCATTCGGGCGTACATGAAGGGTCCCCAAGGCATAGTGAACAACATCTTCTTTTGGTCTTCCGAGAGCATCACCACCTGATTATATCCTGAGAAACTGTCCATCATGGACATGCAGGAGGATCCCACCACCACATTTTGCAAGATGTGATCCATCTTTGAGAGGGGATAGTTGTCTTTCTGTGAGGCTTTTTTCAGATTGCGGAAATCCACACAAATCCTGATTTCACTATTCTTCTTTATTATGGGCACCAGGTTTGCCACCCATTTGAAGTACCTCAAAGGGACAATGATCTTTGCCTGAAAAAACTTCTATATTTCCTTTTCAATTGATGGGAGAAGAAGGGGATTGATCCGGCTTAGCTTCTACTTATGAGGCTTGACGTCTTCTTTGAGTGGTATCTTGTGTTGTATAATGTCAACGTCGAAAGCCTTCAGATCCTAGTATGACTAGGAGGTATGACTGTGAAATGGCCCGAGGTACTGATATTGGTATTCTTCAGGGACCCATTTTGATAGCTTCACCACCTTTAGATATTCCTCTGTCCCACTATTCACATCCTTGACATGCTTGTTTACAGTTAGTTTTCTAGGGTTCACTGACATATACTTTTTATCAAACAATCTCTCCAATGGAACAAGATCCCTGGGAATGAAATTTCCCTTTAATTATAAAACATGGTGCCCATCTAGTGTCTCTTCCCATCTAGTTTTTGGCTCTTCACTATCATCCTTGGTGACTAATTCGATCACCAAATTTGATAACTCGCCCCCCATGTCCATAAAACGCTTGACCTACTCTTCATCCTCAAATACTTTCTAATGCTTTATGTTGTCCAAAATGGAAGGGTGGTATCACACTTCAACCTCATATCTGAGCAAAGGATTCTGTGGGGGGTGGAAATTACTAGCAGCCATAGCTAGTGAGTCTACCATTTTGTTCTTATCCCTTAGCATGAACTGAATGTTAAAATAAAAAAAGAATTTATCAACCAAATCCCACACCTCATTCCTGTAAGCTCTGAGCCACAGGTCCTTAGTTTGGAATTGGCTCCTAACTTGCCTCACTGAAAGCTCTGAATCTCCAAAACTATTGAGGTTCTGTATGTTCATGTTCCGTGTTGTCTGCAATCCTAATAGCAGGGCTTCATACTCAGCCATGTTTTTTTTTGCTTCAAATTTCAGCTTAAAGGAGAGGGGAATTAAGCAACCCTCAGGTGATATCAAGAGTACCCCAGCTCCGTTTCCTTCTCGTGAATAATCCCCATCAAAATGCAAGGTCCAAATTTTTTTTTCCTCTCTACTCATAGGATTATTTGGTGTTAAAGGACAAACGTTCATTTCTTACATGAAATTTTCATCCTCCTTGAGCATAAGACAAGAGAATTCACCCTATTTGCCATATACCGGAGAATTTGTCAAACAGTCAGCTTTGGTGATCATCGTCACAAACCTGGATTCAAGATATAATCTTCTTTCCTCCCCATTGAATACTGGAATAGTGGCATAGGTTAGGTCAAGTTTTATGGATCCTCCAATCTTGGAACCCCAGGATCTGGACAAAAACATTCCAAACCGAGTTAAAATATCAACTACAACAATGTCCATTACCACACTTTTGGCCAGAATCTGGGCTAAGTTTACTACCAAATCCGTTGGCACATGTCACAGCGCTTCACAAATTTGGAATCAAAAGAATACGGTCTTTATAAGGCCTTGTAATGTAACCACAATTTCTCCATGACAGAATGATGTGGGATGTGTTGTGTAAACAGCTCCAAAAATAGAAGAAAAGAGATAACAACGCCTTAGAAATGAGCCACTTCGAGGGGGCAACCTCCAATACATTACATAAATGAACAATTCTTGGATGATACAATTTACAAAACCTCCTTTCTATATATAGGAGTCCATGGGGCCATAATGTAATCCTAGTGGGGCCACGATGTAATCCTAGCCGACCTAACAATAATAATTTAAGGGCACAATAATAACAATATGGGGGTTACAAGGGTACAATAATAACAATAAGGGGGTTACACTAACAACAATAAGGGACTATACTAGCAATATAGGGACCTAACATGCCCCTCTCCTTCAAAAAAGTGTTGTCCTCAACGCTTGAGTAGCTCTGGGTGCTTCTGTATAAAATTCTCATCCTCCCATGTAGAATCTTCGGTGGGTAAGTTCTTCCACTTGATGAGATACTCTGAAATTGATCGATTCCGTAGTTGTCGAGTTCTTGTTTCCATGACCGCTTCTGGTTCCAATATGATTTTTCCTTCCTCATCAGGTTCTGGCAATATTGTTTGAACTGGAAGATTTTCACCTATAACCTTCTTTAAGCATGAAACATGGAAAACTGGATGTACTCGCGAAGAAGCAGGAAGCTCCAATTTGTATGCCATAGTACCAATCTTTTGCAACACCTTGTACGGACCATAGTACTTTGGTGATAATTTATTATCCTTCTTAGCTTGCTTGAGGGACATTTGTTTGTATGGTTGTAGCCGTAAAAATACACAGTCTCCTACATCAAAACTTCTCTCGCTGCAATCTTGAACTTCCTGTTGTTTCATTCGATTTTGTGCCAAATTTAGGTTATCCTTTAAGAGTTGGAGAACTTCTTGTTGATGATAGATGTGATATTCCACTGCTTGAACCTTAGAATTTTCTCTTAAAGATGATGTGATGGACGGTGGATGATATCCATAAAGTGCCATAAATGGGGTCATTTTTGCTGTAGTATGGAAGGAAGTGTTATACCACCATTCGGCGAGAGGTAACCACTTGACCCATTGTGTTTTTTTATCAGATACAAAACAACGAAGATATCCTTCCAAACATTTATTTACTATCTCAGTTTGACCATCAGATTGAGGATGATAAGATGAGCTATGAGCTAATTGAGTACCCGAACAAGAAAATAACTCCGTCCAAAAATTTCCAGTAAAAATGGGATCTCTGTCGCTCACAATAACCCTTGGGCTTCCATGTAGCTTTTGAATTCTATCCATAAATGTAGTAGCAACTGTACTTGCTTTAAATGGATGAGATAATGCACAAAAGTGTGCGTACTTGGTAAGTCTATCAACTACCACCATGATGACACTCTTTCCTTCGGACTTAGGTAAACCTGTGATAAAATCCATTGAAATCTCCTTCCAACGTTGACTTGGAATGGATAAAGGTTGTAGAAGTCCTGGGGTCTTAATTGTTTCCACTTTATTCTGCTGGCAAACCAAACATTCCGCCACAAACTTTCGAATATCAGATTTAAGGCCATCCCCAAAAAATTCTTTCTTCACCCTGTGGTAAGTTTTTAAAAATCCTGAGTGTCCTCCTAAAGGAGAAGTGTGCAATTCCAGAAGAATCTTTTGTTTTAGTTGGGAATTCTTACAAAGATATAAGCGATCTTTGTACCATGGGGAATCATTTTTCCAACTAAATGTATTAGATGTACTAGGATCTTGCTGCAACTTTTGAATGAGTGTCCATACATCTTTTTCCTTCTTCCATTCATCTCTTGCTTCGATTATCCAATCTGGTTGGATAATAGAAATTGCACAAAGCAATGCTTCCACCTCTTCATTCTTTCTTGAGAGTGCATCTGCAACAACATTAAGCTTTCCTTTTTTGTAGATTATTTCAAAGTCATAACCCAACATCTTTGTGACCCATTTTTGCTGCTCTTCTGATGATAGTCTTTGTTCCAAAAAGTGTTTAAGACTCTCATGATCAGTTTTTACCTTGAAGTGTCTTCCCATTAGGTAAGTTCGCCATTTCTTTAGTGCATGCAGTATTGCTAACATTTCCTTCTCATAAATAGGTTTTTGTAAATACTTTCCTTTGATTGGACGACTTTCAAAAGCAATGGGTCTTCCTTCCTGCATTAAAACTGCACCAATTCCATTTTCTGAGGCATCACATTCCACAATAAAGGTTTTTGTGAAGTCTGGTGTAGCTAAGACCGGTGCTAGGCACATTGCCTCTTTAAGATGTTCAAAGGCCTTAGTTGCTTCAGGAGTCCATGAAAATACATCTTTCTTCAATAATGTTGTTAGAGGTGCTGCTATTCTCCCATAATTCTTAAAAAACTTGCGATAATACCCTGTTAACCCGAGAAATCCTCGCAACTACTTTATAGTTGTGGGGACTTTCCATTCCTTAATGGCTTTAATTTTGTTAGGGTCTACTTTAACACCCTCGTGAGATATAATATGACCCAGATATTCCACCTCTTGTACTCCAAAGAAACATTTGGATGATTTTGCATATAATTGTTTCTCCTGCAATAGTTTGAGCACCCTGTCAACATGTTCAACATGATCCTTCCAAGACCTGCTGTAGATTAGTATATCATCAAGAAATACTAGCACAAATTTTCTAAGGAAGGGTTTGAAAATGGAATTCATCAACCCTTGAAATGTAGAAGGTGCATTGGTAAGTCCAAAAGGCATGACCAAAAATTCATAATGACCCTCATGAGTTCGAAATGCTGTTTTTGGAATATCTTCAGTCTTCATTCTAATTTGGTGATATCCTGAATGAAGATCCAACTTGGTAAAATAAATTGCTCCATGTAATTCATCCAATAATTCATCAATCACAGGAATGGGAAATTTGTCTTTAATGGTGAGCTTATTGAGCTCTCTATAATCCGGACACATTCGCCATGATCCATCCTTCTTGTGTACCAATACTACAGGAGCAGAGAAAGAACTTTGACTAGGTTGAATTATACCCGCCTCTAACATTTCTGCAATCATACGTTCAATTTCGCTCTTTTGGACGTAAGGATATATATAAGGCCTGATGTTTGGAGGAACACTTCTGGAATCAAATGAATAGCATGATCATGATCACGAATAGGTGGGAGTCCTTTGGGAGTTTCAAACACCTTGGAATGATTGTCCAAGACTTGTTGGAGATCTGCAGAAATAGATGATTTTGATGTTGGAACTTCTAGTGAGCATATTTGTGCAATTACGCCTCGTTGTTCTTTCTTTAGAAGCTTTGTCATGCCATTAGAGCTTATTATCCTTCCTGGCTTCCCTTCAATACCCCGTAATTCGACTTCCTTTCCTTCTGAAAAGAATTTCAACAAAAGTTCTTGAAAATTAAAAGCTACCGTCCCCAAAGATTGTAACCATTGTACTCCTAGTACAACATCAGCACCTCCCATAGGAATGGAAAGCATTGGAATAGTCAATACATATTCCCCCATGGCTAGCTTGATATTATGGCATTTTCCCGAGCAATTTATAGTTCCTCCATTTGCAACCATCACTTGACATTCTGGTGCTGGGTATAGGAAACAATTCAATTCCTTGGCTACCTTACAATGAATAAAATTATGGGTACTAACCGAATCAATCAACACTATTACCTTTTTCTTCTTGATATGTCCTTCTATCTTGAGAGTTTGAGGAGTGGTAATTCTTGCCAATGCATTACACGATATGGTCGAACTCATTTCTTCCTCTTCTAGGGTTGGTTCCTGGTGTATATCCTCTTCTTGTTCATTTTCTTCTTCCTCTTCACAATCTATGTAAAATAATTTCTTCTCGGAACACTTATGACCTTTAGTGTATTTTCTATCACAACTGTAGCAAAGCCCTTTTGCTCTTTTTTCTTCCAATTGTTGTGGTGTCAACCTTGTAGGTTGTTGAAATCTAGGAGTAGCAACACTTTCCTCTTTATAGAAGTGAGTGGTAGGCTTCCTTGTCGCCATAATTTTACATTCAATTTTTATTGCCAACCTGAATGCCTTCTCCAATGAATCAGGTTCCAAAATGCAAACTTCATGTTGGATGTTATCCTTTAAAGTACCTATGAAGAGATCAATCCTGTGTTCCTCTGGAATATCAGTTACCCTTATATTCAATTTTTGGAAGTCCTCAATGTGCTCACCCACTAAACCCTTTTGTTTGAGATTTATCAATTGGCTAAAGAAGGTGTTGCTCTTTGTATCCTCATAATGTGCTATCATTTCCTCCGTAAAAATTGACCAAGTGACAATTTTTTTTATGGGAGCAAAGCCATCGATATCATACAAATGTATTTTGTTCTAAATGTAAAGTTGCAATGCGTACCTTTTGTGTGTTTTGCATGTTATGGGGATCAAAATATTGCTCCATCTGTAGTATCCATGTTACAGGATCCTTTCCATCAAACTTCCTCATATCCATTTTTGGAATATGGTGGTTTTTCCCTCCAACATTAGAGTTTATGAAATCATGATTAACATTTATTTTGTTCTCATCATGAGTTTCCTCTACTATCTTTTCACCATTAGGAAACATTTCTTGTATCAACTTTGCCAAACCTTCGATGTCTACTTTTATGTTTTCCATTTTTTCATCGATCTTAGCTTCCATGCCATCCATCTTAGCTTCCATGCCCACTTCCATGCCTTCCATATTAGCTTCTGAACCATTCATATTAGCTTCCATGCCCTTCTTCAAGCCATCCATATCAGTTTCCAAATAATTCATCTTAGCTTCCATGCCTTTCTTCAAACCATCGATCTTAGTTTCCACCCCCTTTCTTCAAAACTTCCATTTCATTTTTTGTTTCTCTTTTGTGATAGCGAAATTTTGGTGCACTTGCTCTTGTAATTTTGATATCTCATGTTGTGTTTCATCGTCTTCATGAGTCATAGTAGAGCCTTCTGAAGGCTTAATGGGAGTTGAATTCTTTATAGGGGCCATTTTAGAACCCAATACTAATATCTATTCTTCAATATGCCCTTGGAATAAATTCCAACTAATTTTTTTCAAACGACACTTATGTAATTTGAAAAAAAATACACACCTTTTTCTTGCTTTTGAGGAGTGCGATATTGAAATTGAATTATCTCTATGATTTCGGATCTTCAATATCTTAAATTTGGTACTGAGGTAACCCTATGAATCCTCTTTCGAATGCCACAAGTCTAACCTTATTTGGATTCTTGAAGACAAAGTTGTGCCCAATCTCCTACGATGACCTAATTATGGACTAGTTCAGTAGAGTGAACTTGTATGATTTTCCACGTGTCACTGCTTCCTCCTTCGGCTCTTAAATTGATAGATAGGAAACTACATTCTGTGTTCTTGCATCCACTTTTTTCAGAATTCCAATCCGATGCTCAGAGATAGAGTTATGAATATTTTCCCACGATCACCTCTTTGAAATGAAATTCGGGATCTTGAAAACGTTCTAACTTCCACAGACCATATCTCTGAATATATTGCGAACCAAGATATGAAATTTTGTGATGATGATCCTCAGGAGTTCTGCTTCGCGCTCTAAAATTTTTAGATTCTGAGCCTTCGTAGAAACAAATTTATAGCGAAAATGTCACGATGACCTGTTTAGGTTAAATTGAGGAGCCTGCAAAAAGACCTAACTTCCACAGATCATATCTCAGAAAATTTTGTGAACCGATCTCTGAAATTTTGCGATGATGTTCCTTAGGATTGCAGCTTCATACTCTAAAAATTTCAGCTTCTGAACCTTCGTAGAAAAAACGTTATAGTGAAACTTCCACGATGACCTGTTTGGAGCAGCGAAACCCTAGAATCCAAACCTCTGATACCAAATGTTGTGAAACCAGCTCCAAAAATAGAAGAAAAGAGATATCAACGCACCTTAAAATAAGCCAATGAGGGGGAAACCTCGATACATTACATGAATGAACAATTCTTGGATGATACAAATGACAAAACCTCCTTTCTATATATAGGAGTCCATGAGGCCACAATGTAATCCTATTCAACCCAACAATAACAATGTAAGGGCACAATAATAACAATATTGGGTTAGAGGGGGCTACAATAATAAAAATAAGGGGGCTACACTAATAACAATAAGGGGCTAAACTAGTAATATAGGGACCGGACCAAAGCGCAACGGAGTTATATGAGGCGGAATCCAACATGCAATTTTGCGGCAATAGGTTATGTATCGGTAGAGCCACATAGAACGGGGAATGGTTAGTCCTTATCTTACACATGAAGGTCAAAAACTACAACCATGAGTCATTCTTCTTGGAGATTGAGGTTTTCGGGTAGAGAGCTTACCATGGGGCAACACAGATGGGGACACTTGAGCCTTATATGAAGGTTGTTTTAGGATTTCAATTGGGGAACCTCGTCTTGACCTTCTCTAATTCTTTCTAGAGATTAAAGGATGTGGGCCCTTTTTCTACAGTGGCTTCCTTGAACTGTTCTTTAGGAGGGTCAGTCAGGTCCAAAGGTACAGATGGGGATTTCTCATTTTTGGGAGGATCAGAGCCTTGTTTCGTGGAAGTGGCTGCAGCGGCTTTATGAGGGGCAGACTCTTCTAACGGTTTTTTCCCCTCACTGGCAGAACTAGGAGGGGTCTGTTCTCTTGATATTGACTCTTCATTTTGTTCTTGCACTCGGGTTCTCTTCCTGGAGGACCTAAGATCATACGTCTTGTGGAGTTGAGCTTGCATGAAATCCACGAACTGTCTGCAGTAATTGTCAATATCTTGGTCTTCTGAAGGGACTTCCTTCTCTTCTTGCTCCCCTTGCAGGGTGAGTTCACCTTCCTCATCATCGGAGTAAGCGAGGAATTGACTCTCTTAGTTGTTTGTGACTTCCTCGGCCTGTTCCTCCAACTCTCCTTCCAAGTACAGAGGAGGTTGGATATGATCTTGTTGTTCCTTCCTTTCACGATGCAGCAGCTGTAGAGGGGGCTTCCGATACTGGGGATTAAACCCACAGTTGGGGATCATTTGGTTGGAACGAGGAGGGGAATTTTTGGCCTCCAATTCAAGCTTAACCAGCTTATTTAAGAGGTTCTTGATCAGCTTATTCATTTCTTCAATTCTATACTCCTGTGATTCCCTCTCCTGATTAGAAGTAGAAGCCTCCTCCCTCCTCTTTCTTTTGGCTTCATACTCTGTCTTCCCTTTGAATTTACCAGTAGAAGCAAAGTTTGCTTCTACCTCCAATGCATTGGTCTGGATCCGATCCAGAGATCTGGATTTTCTTTCTCTTAGGGTGAACCCAAACTCCGATTGGAAAGCTCCTACAAAGACCACCTTAGCAGCTGCTTGGGGGGGCTTTATCTCAGTAGGGAGATTATTATAGAGCTTATTGAACCTCTTTATAAAAAATTTTACATCCGATTGTGTCTCTTTTTTAAAGTGTTGAACTCTGTGAGAACGTATCCATGATCCCTCTTTTCTCCCCATTTTAGTGTGAAGAAATTCTCCATTTCTTCCCAAGTGGTCACTATGTTATCGACTAGAGACTTAAACCACTTTCGAGCCTCTCCATCCAAGGATTGGACGAGAAGCCTCAACACCACATCTAAGTGCTCTACATTCACATTCTCAGCAAAGGTGCAGAAGTTTTCAATATGTCTTTGCGCAGAAGTACTATCTTCCCTGGTGAACCGAAGCAGGAGCTTTAAATAATCTTGCGGCATGTCATTCAGTACTTGAGGTAGAGCCAATGGAGCATATTTGTTGAGGAGGAAACCAGGTACAGCCATGAGGGATGGTGTTGGTATGTTCTTTGGATGATTTGTCTGTGGTATAACAGGTATATGTTGAGTAGGGGTTTGGATATTTATCTGTAAAGAGCTTTGGAGTGTTGTAACTTCTTTGACTTCTTCGACCTCTGGAGTAGGGTGCAAGGGAGGCAGAGAAGTATCAGCGGATTCGGCATCGTCTTTTATGGCTGAAATGGCTAAAGCAGAGGTTTCTGGAGGATACTCAAGTACACAGGCTGTGGAGCCAGGGCCATAGATGTCAGCTTTATGAGATGAGGAAGGCGAATCTTCTAGAGAAAATGAGGGTAGGTCAGCCTGGCTGGGTTTCTTCTCCTTCCAGATTCTCTTGAATATGATCTTTTCTGGATCAGATACAGAAGAGATTGTTTGTTGAGAAGTATTTGATCGAGTATGAGGCCTTGTGTAAGCCAGGATTACACTTGATTTGAACTTTCATACTAGTGGAGTCACCAAGGTGAGAGCTATGCAACTCTCAACCTTTCGTGCTCACCTGATTAAGGGTGTGCTCACCGGATTGAAGGGTGAAGATAATGGCGTACCCAGGGAAAAGATTTTCAAATTCGTATCCCCGGCAATGGCGCCAAAACGATTTTGTAGCTCCTAGAGACAGCCTTGAGTTGCAAAAGACCAGTGCCTAGGACATCTTAAAATCAGAGGTTAAATGTGGACAATTGTATAGATACCTCTGACAGAATATGGATCAAGAGAAATAATGGTTTTTGTGGTTCAGGAATGGAGAAGACCTTGGAGTCTGATTCATGTGAATTACCCTATACTATGAGAGGGCTCAATAGGCTGAATGGCTGGATGGCTTTCAAATGGGCCAAGTATGAAACAATGAGCAGAGGCTTTCAAATTATGTAGAGGTGTTGAAGAAGAACGGAGGAGGAATCCACAAGAGACAGGCTTAAAATCCTTAAGAATTTGTCTCTTGTTAACTTAGAAGAAGCGGATGCAAGTGAAATATGACTAACAATAGAGATTTGTGGAGCACGAATTAAGGAAGTGCAGCAAGTTTTATACATAAAACGAATTCATAAATAAAAATGCATACCACCGGCAGCGACATTACACGAATCATCCATAGCAGCAGAGCATGAAAAGGTGATTATACATAAACAGGAGATTACTGATAAACAAAAGGAATACAGATACGTACTACTCATTGCCCCATCTAGAATCCAAATAAACAGCGTTGTATCATATTAAGTTCAAAACATCTCTCCCAAATATGTATCTCAGAGCACAAGGAGCACAATCATACAGAAACTACAGCAAAATTCTCCAAAATTCAAAACCTTTCTTTCATCTTTGAACTCTCTACATATAGAGTTCTCCCTGAGGGTTTATGATCAAATAATCACTCCTGATCGACCCACACATGTGAAAACCAAAATATCCTAACAAACTAGCAGAGCGTGCATCAAGCAATCACTTCTGCAAACAGAATTGGGTAAAATCGAGATTTCACCAGTAAAACATCACAATCTAACAGTAAAAAGAAACAATATAGTTGGCCACTGAGGCCAAATTCCGGAATCTTCAAAAGGGATGGTGAGGAGTGGTTGTGAACAAATGGGCAATCTGACTTCCATTATATGATTCCATCTGCTGTTTGAAAGCCTCCACTCCCTCATCCTCATGATTTCCACTTAACAGTTGTGAAACGACCAGTCGTGCTGCGTGTGCTTGGCTCTTTAGCGGAGATTTCCTGAACGAATTGAATAAACCACAACTACGTGCTCCACCCAAAAGCCCATGCTATGTTTGAATTGCAAACCGGAAACCGGATTTCGGAGGGGGGTATGAACGGTTTGTGATATTGGATGGGGAGCTTAGCAGGATTATTAACACTGGAAAGAGCGAGACAAAGGTCGTGGAGGGGCTATTTATGACGTGGCAAGGAGGTAGGGCCCAAGCTCGTATTGCAAATCGCAAGCGAGAGTGTTAACATTTAAGAAAACGGGAGTAGATATTATGGTTTGCAATGCGCGAGGTGCAATGGTGGGAAGGCGACATGGCAAGGCGGAGGTGGGCCCCAACTTACATCGCAAATCACAATCATAAGGCTTTACATATGAGCAGCGATAAGTAAGAGTTAAATCTTGTGGGGAGCAATGTGCGGTGAGCGGGGAATGAGTGGCATGGCGGAAGTGGAGCTCGTCCGCAGATCACAGTCGGAAGTATTTTGTGATAAGAAGTGGAGAGTAAATGTTATGGTTTGCGACGCATGGAGTGCGACGAGGAGAAGATGACGTGGCGAGGCGAAAGTGAGGCCGCCCGCAGATCGCAATCGGGAGTATTTGTTATGGGGAAGCGGAGGGTAGATGTTATAATGTGCAGGGAGCGAAATGCGATTGCGGTAAGGAGTTAAGAGAGGTAAATGATGTTACACATATTATACGTAATATATAGTATATGTAACGGTTTGTGGGATGCGGCAATTAACACAACTTTGGATCATAATACCTTGACTGCGGTACTTTTCTCTTTTGACTGTGAGGCTTTCCGCTCGATCTGCGCTTGAATTGCTTGGCCTTCCCCTTAAACATTCAGACCTCTACCCTGTGATTTCTTTATAGGGATTACTTCTGCATGTTGAGTGCAGTCACGGGCCAACAAGGACTACCCCCCATACCCTGTTGTTGGAAGACAGCTAGAACAGAGTGGACGAGGATCAGAGTGACAACCCTAGCCCTGAGCGATTGCCGCAGTGCCTATACAATCTGGGCAACAACAGTGCCAACCCTAAAGCTAATGGCGAGGAGATCCCACGGGACTAGGATACAAGGCTAACCATGAAATCGGGCAGTGGAGACAAGAGTACAAACATAGCCCACTTTTTCCACCAAATCCCCCCATCAATCCATGCCCAAAAGTGCCCATGACAAGTAAGGAAAATTACTCAACTATGCCAATGAAAAGCCATACCTTCAAGGTCGGGCAGCCCACTTTCAAACATACAACCATAACAAATAGGCGAGGGACCACATGGTTGGCTTAGGTGGTGGAGATAATAGCACATCGAACTATCTGATGGCTGCAAGGGGTTGTTGTTTGCCAGCTAAGGACCATATAGGAGAATTTTTTTCTCCTATATACACTAGCCACAAGTGGTGGGTAACAGGACCTAGAAATGTTGCCCCAGAGGTTGATGCAGCTAAAGGAAAGTTAAAAGCATATCATGGCCACAAGCAAGAAACAAAAGAAAAGAATTGGCCACAAGCAAGAAACAAAAGAAAAGAATATTATAAGATGCAAAAGATGGTCAAGACATTTAATATAGCATGTGGGCAAAAGCCAAACATGAGTTATGCCCCTTCATCATGGCCATCACCCTAGTTCCTAGGGCCCCCAAAGCATTCAGGAACCCATACACATCCCAACCCCTGGTGGGCAATGAACTGCCCCACCTTAAGGGGGTGATAACTACTTACATCATACACAACATGCTCTCATCTTCTAGAGCCCCGAGCAGTAATACAAAGAAAAATAAAGAAAAGGAAAAAGGCTAATAAAGAAGGGTGGAAAAACAAAGGTCGAGGTAACTCATGTATCCATGATTGCTCCCTCCTACATATACACACCCGAATATGTGGACATCCCTCATCATTACTATCCTTGAACCCATGGCATTTGGCTTTGAGACCCTTGTGTCCTCATCCATTCATCATCATTCACATAACAGTTATTAATTGAAGGATGTACGAGGGATATGTCTTTCCCCTTAGGGGTTAGGAACACTTAATAGGGTTGTTTACTAGCCACTCCTACCTAGGAAGGTAACACAATTACGAGCTTAAAGCCCCAAATTCGGAAGGGAAGCCCACTATGAAGTCTCAATGTGCCTTCGATTAACAATCTTGGTTCACTTAGATGCACTAATGAATTATTGTACCTGATGGTGAGGAAGCGCATTGGATCTTATATGTAATTGGCAGGAGGTTTCATCAGGGGTTGGGCAACTTAATTGGGGCCAAAGCCAACCAGAGGATCATATTAACACTCCCAGGGGAAGCATTGAGAGCCTGGGACTACATCATGTGTTAAAGCATCATTTCATGTCATGGGCACCCTCAGCAATCTGATCATTGACCCATACTATTCGCAAGATGATGCATTTGGACCAGTGTGCCTTAGCCAGCTTAGTATATTATGGCAATTGATCCAAGGCTCAGAGGAGGAGGAGGAGGAGGAGCAGGAACAATAGGGGAGCAGGAGCAGGAGGAAGAGGAGGAGACACCATCTAGCATGGGCAGCAGCAAAGGACAGAGGCGATCTCCTATTTTTGCTTCTAAAGGACGCCAGAGTCCATTTATAGCCCCAGGAAAGGGGCCTTCTTCCTCTAGAGGTAAAGCCATTCCCTATTCCTGTAAAAGGGATAGAGGAACTCGATGACTCACTAGATTATAATATTTAGATGACTCATGATAATGAAATACATTTATTGTATTTTTTCCTGATATTTTGACTCTTGAGGTTGAGTCAGGACTCAAGATTCAGGGCTTGATTCATTGTTGATATGTGATGTAGCACCAGACTTCTTATACATCTTATATATTAGCTTTATTTTCATATTTATGGGGCCATGCATTTATATGATGTTGTGGAACTTTAGATGCTAAAAAAAGGGAAAAAATGAATATTTTTGCACTTTCTTAATTTTACCGAGTTTTTGCCAACTTTTTCGATTTTCCCCCGACTTTGACGAGTTTTTCAATTTTAGGACCCTTGCCGATTTATTCCCAAGTCCAACTTTTGCAACACTGCATCTAACACATGCATTAAGCACAAAGTCAAGATCAAAAAGTGAAGCTGATTTCCCCTTTTCATTTGTTTGGCTGGACTATAGTGTGTACAGGGGTTTTGGATTAAAGTGGCGAGTCCTTGGGGTGACACCACTTTATTCTAGAATGACTATAATAGTAAGGTATTAGAGACAAGCATCATAATTAGAACTAGACATATCAATCAGGACTTAGGAATATAATAAAGTCTTAATAAAAAAATGAAGTAATAACGATTTATTTAATGTAGTAGTTAATATAATAGTTAAATGATTAGGTATTTTGGAGTTATAGAACATAGTCCTCTTCTGCACTATGTAGCAAGACATTCCATCGCCAAATAATAAACATATGAACCACTCTTTCTCAATCCTATGTGTATTGCTGTCCACATTTGTGATTAAAACTGGCATTCATGGTTTTCTTTATGCATGTCAATTTTGTTTGTTAATTAGAGTAACGTTGTAGATGTTTCATTGCTTACATTGCAAACAGGGTGCAAACCACCAAATACCAATTATCCTGAGTGAAACCAAAAAGATAGCGAGTAAACTTGGAGTTAATAACTAGAAAGAAAGAAGTAGGAAAAGCATGGCACTTGTAGATAGAATTTCTTGAAGCGAACTGTGAACAACTATCCATATACATACCAACATATTGAGTTTCCCATTGTAAAACGAAGAACATTTTTCAATCAGCTCCTCTCGTGCTGAACAAGATGATAAATCACAGACTGTACCACCAACCTGCAGCCCAGCTTCTTTCCACTGAGTCAAACATTCATTAAGATCCTTCTCTGTACGCGCACATGTATAAACAGCAGCTCCTAAACTAGTTAATTCCTCCACAACAGCACGTCTGCATGAACAGCCATACATGATACCATTAATTAAATCCAATGTAAAAGCTAATAATTGACTAGGCAGATACAAGAATTGGTACAAACTCAGGTGGCCAAAAAAAAAAGGGACCAAACAATCAGTTGTGATCCATGCAAAAACGTAATTATTTTTCTCAGTGCCAATTCACAGAACAGAAATATGGGGAACACGTTTGATCAAGATTAAATGGGTGTAGGTTCTTCAATACAGAAGACAAGTTCTTTCTAAAATTACCTACTTCAAATATGATTAATTTCACAGTGCTCACACTCAAGAATGGCATTACCATTATGGTGGGTTATTGAAATTGTTTACCTACTTAATCTGGTAAAGCATAGGAATGCATTAATCAGTGACATCTTGAGGGCAATAAACCAATGCATTAATCAATGAACTTTGACACATATCTGACCTGCCATCGATTAAAAATGTGCAACATGTGAGTTTCCAAGACTTTGATAGAAGCCAATTTGTAGAATAGGGGTTTTCACATTAGCTCATCTTATCATAATTTTTGGAGTTTTAATCAGACAATTCAAGCTCACCCATCCTCAGGGAAATTCCAGAAAGACAGAGAGAGAACAACGCTGCTGAAGGTTAAGGAAACAATACTAAATAGGAGAGAACAGGAATTAGAAAAAATGATAAATACAAATAAAAATAAGAAAGTAAATAATAAGAATAATGGAAAGAAAAGGAAAATACAAAACAAAAAGAAAATAAGAGGAGAAATGATGAATGGGGGTACAATGAGTCGAACGGGAGTAATATATGTGGATAAAGGAGCAGGACCACGCACCCAAAGTCGGGGATTCCCAAGTAGTACCACCCTAGAACCAAATGGTAAATAAAGGAGATCCCACGGGACTAAAATGCAAAAGTAACACCCAAAATAGATCAAGGGGACAGAAGCACAGACTAAGCCCACTCTTTCCGCCAAATGCCCCCATCAATCCATGCCCAAAAGTATACATGATAAGTAAACCCAATACTCAATTACCAAATGACAAGACATACCTCTAGATTCGGGAGGCCCACTTTCAAACATAGGATCAATACAAATGGGTGAGGGACCACATGGCTCACTTAGGGGGCAGAGAAATGGCACAACGAGCTAGTAGGAGGCTTCAAGGGGTTGTTCGCTGCCGGTAGAGGTCCATCATGAAGAAAAATGTCTCCTAGGGATATCACCCACGAAGTGGTGGGTAACAAGCCCACTCATCTCTTTTCTAGTCCAAGTCCACATAGGGTTAGCCTCCCCCTCCCCTTGTCCACACCTTGGGTCGGGCCTGGAACGATGCCGCAGAGGTTGATGCAGCTAAAAAGAAAATAAAAAGCATAATTTGGCCACTCTCAATAGGAAATGTACCACAAAATGCAAAAGATAGTCAAGACATACAAATTTAGCACGTGGGCAAAAGCCAAACATTTTACCCCTTATCCATGGCCATCACCCTGGTTCCTATGGGCCCTAGATGAGCCCCCTCCTTCATTAAGGAACCCATGAATGTCCCAAACCCTGGTGGGCGATGAACTGCCCCACCTTAAGGGGGTATCCACTACTATATACTACACATCATGCTCTCATCCCCTGGAGCCCCGAGTAGTTATGAAGAAAAAATTATCAAAGGAAAAAAGGCATATGAAGAAGGGTGGAAAAACAAAGGTCGAGGTAACTCATGTACCACGATTTGCTCCCTCCCACACTCATATACCCAGGTGTCGGATTCCCTAATTGTAGTTACCCTTGTACCATTACATGTGGTCTAGATGACTTCCCTGATCCCCACTCCATCCCATTATTATATCATTTGCCACCTACCACTTGAGGAATGTACCATGGACATGTCACCCCCTTTAAAAGTTGAAACCACTTAATAGGGTCCTTGATTAACCCCCTTACTGAGCTTAGAGAGACTTGTACATGCCAAAGCCAACTATGGAAGGGCATGCCACCATGAAGTGCCCCATTGATTCCATGACTTGTAAGCTCTTTTACTTGATTATTCTAATGATTTGTTGTATTGGAGGGCAAGGGGACGCATTGGATCTTATGCAGGATTGAAGGTGGAACTCCCTTTGGGGCTTGGTCTCCCTATACAGGGTCCTAGCCCTCCAGAGGGCCACATTGGTACTTGTAGGGTGAGCATTGAGAGCCATGGGCCTCCACCATAGCAGAGAGTACTTCATGGATCCTTAGCATTGTTCATTGATTGCTCGTTTTCCACTGTTTGGATGAGGATGATGCACCTGGACCACCATGCCCAGCCAGCTCCACCCTTGAACCATACACTTGGCAGATGTTCCAGCATCCAGATGAGGATGTATCAGGGCTTATGTTGTCATCCTAGCCCTTACAGATGGTCTACAGGTATTTTCGATCCACTTGGAGACCCATGAGGATGTCCTTGTGTCCCCGACTCCCCTGCGCCCACTTGGGAGCATCACAGGGATTTGCTTGGAAAACAAGGGGCCAACCCCTTGTCCACTATGTTTGAGGTCCATTCTCACATCATGGCACACTTTGGACTTCATCAGCCCCTCTCAAAGGCCCAACGACTCACTTTATTGATCATTCTAACCTCTTGAGAGGCTTATTATTATGTTATTGAGCTATCTTGTTGGGCTTGTCACCAAGGTATGTTATTGTTGTAGATTATTTATTATTTGGGGCTCAATTACCCCAAATTAGGCAAATCGAACTCATTAGTGATTTTATAAATACAAGTGAGGTGATTCATCTTCATCATCATCAATGGAATTGGGATTTAATAGCCCTTGAGAATTTCACACTCCCTTTCGAGGACAGGTTTGGATGTTATGGATGAATTTTGATGTTTGGATCTTTTTCTCTTGTCTTGGAGCTTCATTATTGGCATAATATGATGATTGGATATACTCATTTGTACATGTAAGTAATCTTTTCATGCTTATTCTTGTTGTTTACTTTGTCGCATAAATGTTACTGAGATTTTCGATATACAAGTCTGAAATTTACTACTTTCTTATGCAAAATTGTGGAAATCTTGATTTTTTCTAGTGTTGCATCATTGTATGGGCCATGTAAGAATGGGTGAATGTTCCTAGAGATTGTTTTGTTGAAATACATCTTGATAAGTCGTCAATTATTGCATATCGAAGTATAAAGATCTCAAGTAGTTGCTCTCATGCCCTAATGCCATGCGAAGTTGCTTGAAGACCTCCTTGATTGGGTAAACCTCTTCCAAACCATAAATTCTCCTGACTCCATCTCTCCCAAGGGACAAGGCATTGGTCTTTCCATAGGTGATCACTTTAAACACATATTTATCCCACCCCTTCTTCTCTTTCTAGGCCTAGCCTCCATAGGTCATCTAGGGCATCACTTATCTTACGTTATAGCCATCAAAATACTTCAATTTCTTGTCCATTACTGCGTTAGGGTTTCCTCTAGAGGCCCTCCGAATTTCACGAAATTCCGAAGGTGGGATCTCGAAATATTGCAAGCCCTAGCCCAAGGATCATTTCTTGCCTTAGGTTTCCCTTGGCTAGTGACCTCATTTGGATCATTGTACTCTATTCTAAGAAGATGTGTCCATTGATCCTCTTCCCTTCCACAATTATCAATCCCCTCCTTGATTGATCAATTCCACTTCCTTGACCTAACTTTGGGTCCACATGGTCTCGTGTGGTCCCGCAACTTCATGACTCCAACTCCGCAAAGATCACACAAAGACCAAGTCTCCATAAGGATTTATGGGCCTAGGGACCATCTTTACAAGATACATTCACAAACCCTAGCCTTGAGAATCCTCTCAGCCCTTCCTAGAGAGCCTATCACCTTTCTTTCCAAGCAAGAATGCCATACAATTGAGTCTCTCTTAGGAATAGGCCTTGGGAATCACCCTTCATCATCTCATTGACACATCCATTATTGTGATTCCTTTCATATCAAGTCTCCTCCCATCGGTGAAAATCCGTAAAGAGCAGGGAGCCTTAGCTGAGGTGATAGTGGGCTATCGCTCCATTGTTACCCTTAACCTAGTAGTTGCTCTATAGGATCCCCTCTTAGTACCCCTGCTAGTTTGAGCAGTAACATTTTTGGCATTGTTGTCGGGGACACGAATCGTGTGTTTTGTTCCCCGTATGACATATTGACAAATCATTATTAGCGACTCTATTGGAGGAACGAAGCCATAGTTCCTCGTTAAACTTCAAAGTCAATGCTTCTAGGGTGAACCAAGCATTTGTAAAGGCAATTTCAATCACCCTGGCGACTCTGCATATGAGCTCTATAGAATATTCAACACCATGTGGGATTGGACAGCAAAACACTCAGCATTATATATTAAATGGGTTCCGGGATACCCAAATTACATTAATTGTAATCATGGGGAACCACTGCCCAGGTTTGATGACGACCCATCTTCAGTAGTTGACCATGCGGCCAATTTTCAAGGCATATATCTCAAAGTCCAACATCATTCATGAAGATGTTCAAATTTATAAGTTCCTCGTCTGTATTGGGACCAAATCTGGGGGTTGGATTGAAAAATCATGCAAGCCTAAAAGTATCCCTTCTTTATCCACTTTAGTTAACCGCTTCCTGACACACGAGAAGCTCAAGCTAAAAGTGGTTGAAGATGTCGTTCAACGCCTAAATTCATTTAAAGCACTGAACTTAAGGGCCTCTCATGTTGTACCTCACCTATTAGTTGCTAAACATTATGAATGGTTGCCCAAATTGATGGAAATAATGTTGATGCCAAGAAATATATGGTCGACTTTATATGGGAATGTACTTTGTGGATGCCTAATGAGGATGACGACGACATCTTTATGATGCTCTTTGCATTGTCACTTGAGGGTGATTCTATGAACTGGTTTGCCAACCTCCCTCCAAGAAGTATTGAAGATTTTGATCAATTTGAGGATGTCTTCATGAAGAAATGGACCAATCAAGGTAATATTAGCAATAATCAAGAGAACAAAGAAAGCCAAGTTCTTCTGAACCTTGAGAAGCCCATGGATGAGGTAAATAAAGAAGAAGAAATTCAAGAAGCCCCATTTCTAGGGCGTCAAGTGGGTCTCGTTCCAAATAACCAACAAGAATCAAGTAATTGTGAAGGGGATCTTGACAACAATATGAATGATGAATTTATCTTAAAAGATAAAGCTACTAGTATCCTCTTGATTCCTCACGATTTTCCTCCTCTCATTGCATATGGTAAAGCCCTTGAAGGGACTTCCCCAGTGCCCCTTTGAATATTTATTACCATTCTTCTGTTAAAAGGGAAATGTAGGAGACGAGGGATCATTCTTGCAATAGCAGCCTTGTCTATGATACCGGTAATACCCCCAAGGCCCGATTTTTCCCTATGACCCTGGGGGGTATCTAACTCACCAACTAACCCTTTTATCACCCCTCTTCACGCAACCATCGATGATATTGATCCTTCTCCCCTTTCTGAGCCTAATTGTTTGGGAAACCACATTGTTGAGTCTAAACCCTCCTCCCACCTTCTTCCTTCCCATTATAACATTAAAAGAACCATGAAGCATAACGCCATGAAGAAGGATCATGAAGATGATAGGCCTGAAGTTGCCATTCATCGAAAATTTATGAGCCTAATTGTTGACATATCCATCTTTAGGTTATAGGAAAAATGCACATTCCATCCATCTTTCCCCTCCTCACTTAAGGCCCTTAGCACCTTATTGTTTCATTCACCAACCTCCCACCCTCATAGCTCTATCCCTTCCTATTGTCACCACAAGACTTATTATAGGGGCAATTATTCTCACATTGATTGAGTGATATGTTGGTTGCATTGGCTTTACGATTACACTTAATATTTGCACAATGTAATCATGCATGTTAGGGTAGGATGCAGTGCATGCCCATTTTCACATTAGAACTAACATCATATGATATTTTCATACTATATTTCTTGCATTTAGATTAAATTTGAATTTTATATTCTTGTTGATTTTTATGGCCTAATACTAAGCATGGGTGATCATAAGACACCACAAAAACATGTTGCCCCATGTGATTGGTCTTTGATATGTGCAGGTAACAAGTCTGCGGTACCAAGAGATTGTTGGTGTTCTCATGGCCTCCTATTCGAATAGCTTCATGCACCTCTCCGAGAGCTCATGTCCCAATTGGAGCCAGATGTTACCCACCACCTGTGGGTAGTGTATATAGGAGAAATTTTTTCTCCTAGATGGTCCTCAGTGGGCAACCAACAACCACCATATAACTCGTTGCGCCATTATCTTCGCCACCTAAGCCAGCCATGTGGTCCCTCACCCACTTGATATGATTGTATGTTTGAAGGTGGGCCTCCCGACCTTGAAGGTATGGCTTTTCATTGGTATAGTTGAGTAATTTTCCTTACTTGTCATGGACACTTTTGGGCATGGATTGGTGGGGGGATTCGGCGGAAAGAGTGGGCTAGGTCTATACTCTTGTCTCCATTGCCTTTTTTTGTGGTTAGCCTTGTATCCTAGTCTCGTGGGATCTCCTTTACTGACAATTGCTCTAGGGTAGGCACTACATGGTAAATTCTGATTTTGGTTGTGTGGTCTCGCTTCCCAACACCATATACATCACCCCCTTCTGCTCATTTTAGCCTCATTCATCACTTTTTCCAACCGGATCCACATGTGTCCACTGGGTCCACATAGGGTTAGCCTCCCCCTCCCCTTGTCCACGCCTTGGGTTGGGCCTGGAATGATGCCCTGAAGGTTGATGCAACTAAAAAGAAAAGAAAAAGCATAATTTGGCCACTCTCAACAAGAAATGTACCACAAAATGCAAAAGATGGTTGGGACATACAAATTTAGCACGTGGGCAAAAGCCAAACATGAGCTCTACCCCTTATCCATGGCCATCACCCTGGTTCCTATGGGCCCTAGATGAGCCCCCTCCTTCATTAAGGAACCCATGAATTTCCCAACCCCTGGTGGGTGATGAACTGCCCCGCCTTAGGGGGGTATCCACTGCTATATAATACACGTCATGCTCTCATCCCCTAGAGCCTCAAGCAATTATGAAGAAAAAATTATCAAAGTCAAAAGGCATATGAAGAAAGGTGGAAAAACAAAGGTCGGGGTAACTCGTGTACCACAATGTGCTCCCTCTTACACTTATATACCCAAGTGTGGGCTTTCCTTATTATAGCTACCCTTGTACCATTACATGTGGTCTGGATGATTCCCCTAATCCCCACTCTGTCCCATTACTATATCATTTGCCACCTACCACTTGAGGAATGTACCATGGACATGTCACCCCCTTTAAAGGTTGAAACCCTCTAATAGGGCCCTTGATAAACCACCTTATTGAAATTGGAGACACTTATACATGTCAAAGCCCAATATGGAAGGGCATGCCACCATGAAGTGCCCCATTGATTCCATGACTTGTAAGCTCTTTTACTTGGTTATTCTAATGATTTGTTGTATTCGAGAGAAAGGGGATGTAATATCCCCAACGGGAAATAAACAGTAATACACAGCAAAACAACAAGCAGCTATATAGAACAAAATGCCAGAACTAGAATATGGAACAAATACACATAAAATACCAGAACGCTAAGCCATTTTATTAGTCTGAGAATACATGTATATGGGTACAAGAGATAATCAGAATGAGTGCACCTATCCTTGCTCAAGGCAAGTGGAGACCCTCTCAGAATAAGAAATGGCTACAACAGAGACTGCGTCCTAGCTGCTGGAGAAAACTACCGTAGAAAACTGCTGCTGCAATGTACTGGAACTAGGGGCTGATCCCCACACCGGAATGAGCTGAAAATCGGAAGGCTAGCTGTACTCAACCCTCCGGACAAAACCCAGAAACCGTGAAGCAAGTGCTCCACCTCCGAAAATCCACCAAATAAACCCTCTCCAGAGAAAACGTTGTCTCTCCCAGGAACAGCGCAGAAGCCCAAGAAAACGCTGGGAAAAGGGGCCCAAACTCTCCTGCAAAATCTCCAGCTGAAACAACAACCTCCCAGTGCTGGAAAAACGCTGAAACCACCGTCAAATCACCTCCCAACAATGCTGCACAACAATGACTGCGTCCTCCCTACTGAAACTGCGTCCTCCCTCCTAGACTACGCAGTCACTCAAGGGGCAGCTCCTCTGCCAAACGTCCACCAGAAATCCACTGCAAATCACCAACTGAAACTGAAGGAAAAACTTTGCTCGAGCAGGCACTCGAAGTCCCCCGAAGCCAAGGGCGAGATCTCCGACCGGAGACACTCAGTTCGCACTAAACAGTGCTGCAGACCGACTAAACAACCGGCGTGCTGAAGTAGACAGAAGTCTAGCTCTCAATATCAATATCATATCAACAACCCCAAATGGAGTGAAAACCCCACCTTTTATAGTGCTAGCTCCCTCAGCCTCTAATCAAGGCTCCTCCCTCCTCCTCGACTCCGCGCTACCTTAGGTCGGGCGTAGGCCTTCCCAGTGTGTGTGTGGACTGCTCATGTTACCCTCTTAAGTCATGGATTTCATCAACTAGGAAAGCACTTTATTTTATTAAGTGAGTTGACCCCTAATTCTCACTTTATTTATTAATTTAACTAAAGGCGGCAAAACTATACAAAATGAAATATTCCAATTGAAGGGCATAATTAGGAATATTAACCCCCTCCCCTCGCTAACGTTGCAAGGGGGTCCTGCTATTTATCATGCTGATGCTGTAAGATCCTCTCATCCTCCCAAGTGGCATCCTCATCCGGCAAGTTCCTCCACCTCACCAAGAACTCCCTGATCTTCCTGCTCCGCAGCTGCCTCTCCCTAGTGTCAATAATAGCCTCCGGCTGTAACACCAGATGCCCCTCATCATCTGTAGGTGGTAGCTCCTCGGTGACTGTCACATGCTGGCCCAGTGCCTTTTTCAGGCATGATACATGAAAGATGTTATAAATCTTGCTGCCTTGGGGCAGCTCCAACTCATACGCAACCTGCCCGATCCTGCGTATCACCCTGTATGGCCCATAAAAACGGGGCTTCAGCTTCTCCGCCCCCTTCTGCTTGAGCGAAGACTGTCGGTATGGCTGTAGCCGTAGGTAGACCAAGTCTCCTACCTCAAAGTGTCTCTCCACCCGACCCTTATCAGCATACAACTTCTACTGATTCTGTGTTGTGGCTATGTTGTCCTTGAGAGCTCAGAGGATATCTTGGCTCTCTTGGATCCATAACTTGGCTCTCGGAGCCCTGCTAAAACCAAATATCATGTCCACAAAAGATAAGGAATGATATCCATATAAAGCATAGAAAGGTGACATACCAATAGACATATGATGCGTCGTGTTGTAGCAGTACTCGCCCAAATGCAGCCACTTCAGCCATGCCCTCTGTTGTCCACTGACGTAGTTACGCAAGTAGCCCTCCAGCCACTTGTTAACTATCTCGGTCTGCCCGTCCGTCTGGGGGTGATAACTAGTGCTCGGTGTCAACTCGGTCCCCACTAGTCGGAAGAGCTCCTGCCAGAATCCGCCCATGAAGCCGCTGTCCCTGTCACTGACGATGGTCTTGGGTAGACCATGTAATCTGAAAATCTCCCTGAAGAACAGCTCAGCCACCTGCGCTGCTGTGTGATGTGCGGATATGGCAAAAAAATGGGCATACTTCGTCAGCCGGTCAACGACTACGAAGATGCAGTCCTTGCCCTGCACCATGGGCAATCCTGTGATGAAATCCATCGAGATGCTCTCCCATTTCCCCTCCGGAATGGGAAGAGGCTGCAACAACCCTGCAGGATGGCTCATCTCTCCCTTGTTCCTCTGGCAAACATTGCACTCCCTGACATGCTGGAGTACGTCCTCCTTGAGGCCCTTCCATGAGAACCTCTCCCGAATAGCCCTGTATGTCTTGGTGAACCCCTGATGGCCCGCCAATGGTGAATCGTGTGAAGCCTGGAGTATCTTCTTCTTGAGCTGAGATCCCTCAGTCAAGAAGATCCTGTCCCTGTAATAAATGATCTCATCGATCACCCTGTACCTGTCATCAGCTACCTGCCCATCCAGAACCTCACATGCAAACCTATCCTTGGAGTACTCAACCAGCAGTCGAGCCCTCCAATCAGCGTCCAAGCTCATGAGTGATAACGTGGCCGGTCTACGAGAAAGGGCATCAGCTACCACGTTATTCTTCCCTTTGACATACTCTATGTCAAAGTCATAGGCCTGGATCTTGCTGATCCACTTCTGCTGTCTCTCCTGCAACTGCTTCTGCTCCAGAAAGTACCTCAGGCTGTTATGATCCGTCCTCACCCTGAATCTGCCACCCACCAGGTACTGCTGGAATTTGGCCAATGCATGCATGATGGCCAGCACCTCCTTGTCGTATATGGGATACAACCTCTCGTGTGGAAGGAGCTTCCGGCTCTCAAAAGCAATCGGATGACCGTCCTGCATCAAAACTGCACCAATTCCCTCTTCGGAAGCATCACACTCTAGGACAAAGGGCTGCGTAAAATCTGGCAACGCTAATACAGGACAACTGCTCATCACCTCCTTGAGCTTGTCAAAAGCTCGTTGTGCCATGTCCGACCAACTGAATGCCCCCTTCCTCGTCAAATCTGTGAGAAGTGCAGCAAGCTGAGAGAAGCCTTTGACGAACTTCCTATAGTATGTGCAAATACCAATGAATCCTCGAAGCTCCGTCACATTCCGTGGCTCTGGCCAATCTCTGATGGCCCTGATCTTCTCCTCATGGACTCTCACCCTGTCCACTCCTATAATGTGTCCCAGATACAGCATCTCTGTCAACCCGAACTCACACTTGGAGAGCTTGGCATAGAACTGCTACTCCTCCAAGATGTGCAAGACTGTCTCAATATGCTGGAGGTGCTCCTCCCAAGTCCTGCTGTATATAAGTATGTCATCAAAGAAAACCAGCACAAACTTTCTCAGATGTCCCCTGAAAATGTGGTTCATGCATGACTGGAAGGTAGCCGGTGCGTTGGTCAGCCCAAATGGCATGACCAGAAACTCAAAGTGCCCATAGTGACACCTGAAAGCGGTCTTGGGAATGTCCTGTTCCCTCACGCGTATCTGATGGTACCCGGATCTCAAGTCAATCTTTGAGAAGAACCATGCTCCTCTCAACTCATCCATCAGCTCATCGATCCTGGGGATGGGGTACTTGTTCTTCAGGGTCTTCTTGTTCAGAACCCTGTAGTCAATGCACATGTGCAATGTGCCGTCCTTCTTCTTCACCAGCACTACAGAAGAAGCAAAAGGACTCGTGCTGGGCCGAATGTGACCAAGGGCCAGCAACTCCTGAATGGCCCGCTCTATCTCGTCCCGATAGGCTTTGGGATGCCTATACGGTGTGGTAATCACGGCCTGTATCCCCTGCTCAAGCTCGATCGTATGCTCAAACCCCCGGTCCGGCGGCTGCCCTGGTGGAATATCCCCGAAAACCGCTGCATACCTATCGAGAATAGACTGTAGCTCAGGATGCACTGCCTGCCCTGTATCCACTGCCTCTGAAGCCCGCAACTCTACCGCCCATTCTATGTCCCCCTTGCGGAAGGTCGCCTCCATCCTGTGTGCTGACACTGTCTGGGGTGGGTATGTGTGCTGTCCCCGTATCTTCTCATGCCTCCCCGTCTTGGGATCATCCCACTCCATCTCTAGGGCCTTCCAATCCGTCGTGACTTTCCCTAGAGTAATAAGCCACTGAACGCCCAATATCAGGTTGGTGTCCGGAATGTCCACCACAAAGAAGTGGTCTGTCAATGTGTAAGTGCCCATCGTCAGTGATAACTCAGGAACATACCGAGCACATGCCATAGTCTGATCTCCTGGGACCAAGACGGAAAACCCATCAAAACCCTCTGTCTGGATGCCTCTCCGCTCAACCATCTGGGCATCAATAAAGTTGTGGGTGGCCCCACTGTCAACTAAGACTGAAACCCGCTGCCCGCGCATCGTCCCTCGTACGCGCAGCGTCAAATACTTGGGGACTCCCCGCAATGCGGCTAGAGCGCCCCCAGTGGGTGCAAACGATGCCCCACCTGCGGCGGGTGGTGGAGGTGGTAAGGTACCCTGCGCTGCATAGCTGTCTCCTGCCTCCACGTCATCCTCCTCATCCTCTTCTCCACTGCTCTCGGAGAAGACCTCAATGAAATGTGCCTTCCCTGTCGCACACCTGTGTCCCGGTGCCCATGGCTCCTGGCAAGTGAAGCACAACCGCTTCCTCCTCAGCTCTCTCCTGGCCTCATCATCAAACTGCCCTCGTCCAAGATTCGCCTTGGGAGGCGGAGCCCTCGTGTCCTTACCCTTAGGCTGGAAGGCCTGTCTCTGGGGATAAGGTGTCCGAGTCCTGGGTAAGACATCCTGTAAGTCCCGAGTCCTGCTGATGGCATCCTGAAGGGTAGCCGGTCTGTTCGACCAGACTAGGCCACGAAGTGGCTCTGACAGCCCCTCCACAAACATGCAAACCATCCGAGCTGCAGATAAATCAGGTACCATCACCAAAATCCTCAAGAAGTCTGAAATGTATGTCTCTGCACTCCCAGTCTGTTTGAGCTTCGTCAGCTCAACAAAATGCTGCTCCGGATCCCTCCTGTCAAAGCGCTCTACCACCCTCCGGGTAAACTCGGCATATGTCGTCACTGTAGAATGCCCGAGTGTCGCCATCCCATGGAACCACCAATCCTGGGCCTCACCATCCAGATGCAATGTTGCCACCTTAATGGCCTCTGACTGCGACATCTGGTTAAGCTGGAAATAGATGTCCAGCTTCTCCACCCAAGACTTTGCCGAACTGTTTGATGAGCCATCAAACGTGGGCAAATGAAATCTACTAGCTGCGCGGTGGTCATCACGGTGTTGCCTGTGCCCTTGGTGATGATCACGGGGTCTAATGCCATACTGGACCTGGATATAGTCTCTGAAGGTGATAGAATCCATGAACGCCGGTCCGTAAGCCTGGTACTCTGCAAAAAGGTCCGCCATCCAACCCGGATCTATCTCTCGCTGCACTGCTGTCCCTGCGTCCTCTGCCAGGAAGGTAGGCATGGTAGGTCGCGTGGGTGCTGGAATATCCCTCTGTGCACCTCCCTGTACTCCTACCCCTGCGTCCTCTGGCAAGAATGTGGGCATAGTGGATCGCGTGGGTGCATGAGATGCCACAATGGGGATAGCATCATGCACTGGCACGTGGTGAGACATACCCGATCCCTCACCGACCTGGAAAACCCTAGGGGGTTCCCTCTGCCCGACCTCCAATGCCGTGAGTCTCCGTGTCACCTCCTGCATGTGATGGAGAAGTGTATCCCATCTCCTCGAACCCTCATCATCCGCCATCGGGTTCCGCTGCACAGTATCCCCCGCAGGCTGCTCCTCCTCTGAATCTGTCTCAGGTGGCTCCTGATCAGAATCCCTCCCTCCGAAGGGAAACGCCCACCTACTCTCAACGTCCCTGTCTCCCCTCTGATCAAAGTAGGGGTTATCCCCGGGCGTCATAGACTGCTAGCACCACAGGCTGAGCCAGAACTATGCTCTGATACCACTGTAATATCCCCAACGGAAAATAAACAGTAATACACAGCAAAATAACAAGCAGCTATATAGAACAAAATGCCGGAACTAGAATATGGAACAAATACACATAAAATACCAGAACGCTAAGCCATTTTATTAATCTAAGAATATAGATATATGGGTACAAGAGATAATCGGAATGAGTGCACCTATCCTTGCTCTGGGCAAGTGGAGACCCTCTCAGAATAAGAAATGGCTACAACAGAGACTGCGTCCTAGCTGCTGGAGGAAACTGCCGTAGAAAACTGCTGCTGCAATGTACTGGAACTAGGGGCTGATCCCCTCACTGGAATGAGCTGAAAATCGGAAGGCTAGCTGTACTCAATCGTCCGGACAAAACCCAAAAACCGTGAAGCAAATGCTCCACCACCGAAAATCCACCAAATAACCCCTCCTCAGTGAAAACGCTGTCTCTCCCAGGAACAACGCAGAAGCCCAAGAAAACGCTGGAAAAAGGGGCCCAAACTCTCCTGCAAAACCTCCGGCTGAAACATCAACCTCCCAATGCTGAAAAACGCTGAAACCACCGCCAAATCACCTCACAACAACGCTGCACAACAATGACTGCGTCCTCCCTGCTGAAAACTGCGTCCTCTCTCCTAGACTCCATGCTAGCCACTCATGCGCCTCTGCAAAACGTCCACCAGAAATCCACTGCAAATCACCAACTGAAACTGAAGGAAAAACCTTGCTCGAGCAGGCACTCGAAGTCCCCCGGAGCCAAGGGCGAGATCTCCGACCGGAGACACTCAGTTCGCACTAAACAGTGCTGCAAACCGACTAAACAACCGGCGTGCTGAAGTAGACAGAAGTCTAGCTCTCAATATCAATATCATATCAACAATGCCAAATGGAGTGAAAACCCCACCTTTTATAGTGCTAGCTCCCTCAGAAACCCTAACTGCGTCCTCCCTTCTCCTTGACCTGCGCAGTTACCTTAGGGTCAGCGTGAGGCCTTCCCTCATGTGTGTGTGGACCCCCAAGGCCACCCCTTTAAGTTACAACGTTCATCAACTAGGAAAGCACTTTATTTTATTAAGTGAGTTGACCCCCTAATTCTCACTTTATTTATTAATTTAACTAAAGGCGGCAAAACTATACAAAAATGAAATATTCCAATTAGCAGTGCTAATTAGGAATATTACAGGGGACGCTTTGGATCTTATGCAAGATTGCAGGTGGGTCTCCATTTGGGGCTTGGTCTCTCTATACGAGGTCCTAGCCCTCCAGAGGGCCACATTGGTACTTGTAGGGTGAGAGTTGAGAACCATGGGTCTCCACCATGTTAGCCACCTATAAAAATTTTGTTATACCAAAAGGTGGCTAAATCATTTTTTGGAGCCTTCAAGGAACAAATTTTATTGCAAAAAGTGTTATCTTTGAAGACTCTTGAAGGCCTCATGCCTCTGTCCAAAATCTTCCCTACTGTGCCCATTTTACACTCTGGAATTCTGCTGATTTCATGAGAAGAAATTGCTGCAAAATCACATTTTTTCCCTTTCCTCACTTGTAAAACTAACCTCCATTTTGCTCCCCTTTTTCCTCCATAAAACTCCTCTATTTTTATGATTCCCCTTCTTCCATTCATGAAAATAATTTTTTACCTAGTTTAAAACTCGTTTTGAACTATATCGAAACCCCCAAAATCCATCTAAACAGCTTGGAAATGTCCTAAAAAACAAGTATTTTGACTATGGGTTTAAGCCCCTTTGGGCTTAATCCAAACCATTTCCCCTCCATGTGCCCCAGCGCTAGAACCAAGTGCTAAAGTCCTGAGCGCTTATCGCGTCGGAGCAACTCACGGAGCGCATTTGTTTGTGCGTTAAACAAAAACTCCGATGCCGATTAGCCTTGTGAATTATATCCCCCGGTCATATTGCATTTCATATAGACTAAGGCCCCGCAGTCAAGCGCCTATCCACTTCGTATATATAAAATCATCCCGACGCATAAAAACCTTTGTTTATATTAATTTTTTGGGGTTTTTATAGGTTTGAAGAGTTTTCCGCTGGCGCATTTCTCAAAACGTCTCTGCCGTCGATCTGATCTGTAGACTGACAGCCCACAATCAGTCGCCCTGGTCCCCACGGCCACGACAGCAGTCAGCAGGCCCCAAACGGACCCAGGGAGCTTTATAGGGCGGATTTAATAAACATTTCAGGTCACATTTGGGCTAATGTCAGCAAGCCCCAAACGGACCCGGGGAGCTTTATAGGGCGGATTTAATAAACATTTCGGGTCACATTTGGGCTGATGTCAGCAGGCCCCAAACGGACCCGGGGAACTTTATATGGCGGATTTCATAAAATTTCGGGTCACAAACACCCTGATGTCAGCAAGCTCCTTTTGTGACCCGAAATGGTTTATGCAGCTTGGTTTATCAGGAGTTTTGAAGTCCGGGTATATTATTTGACAAAGGGTGATTAAATGGTTTTTTCCATTATACTAAAAAAAAGAGGTGGAAGGTTGGGTTTCAATTCTCACGACTTCGATTCATTAAAAGGAAGCCACCCATGGGTTGAATATTCCACGTCTCGTCAATGATTCAAAGGCATTGATGCCTCACGAGCCCTGCGCAGCACTGCACACCAACAGAACACAGTAAATGAATCAAAAATCAAAGAGTATCAGTGTCGAAGACAGAACGCACCAGAATGGTTTATGCAAGCTCCTTTTGTGACCCGAAATGGTTTATGCAGCTTGGTTTATCAGGAGTTTTGAAGTCCGGGTATATTATTTGACAAAGGGTGATTAAATGGTTTTTTCCATTATACTAAAAAAAAGAGGCTGAAGGTTGGGTTTCAATTCTCACGACTTCGATTCATTAAAAGGAAGCCACCCATGGGTTGCATATTCCACATCTCGTCAATGATTCAAAGGCATTGATGCCTCACGAGCCCTGCGCAGCACTACACACCAACAGAACACAGTAAATGAATCAAAAATCAAAGAGTATCAGTTTTGAAGACAGAACACACCAGAATGGAAGATTGAAGACAAATTTATGAGGATTATGGCTAAGATTGATTATCAAAAGCCTAATCCTCCCAATTAAGACAGTTAAAAGGAAATCAAAGTGTTTTATCAGACAGAAGGCCTCCACCGCCACATCTGAGGCAAATTGATTCCTCCCAGCTACCATAGTGCCACCTGTGTCTCAAAGCATTCAAACAGAGGCCGAAGTTATTGATCAAGATCAGATATTTGCCTCAACGCAGCCAGAGAGTTAATTCTACAAATAAACTTAATGACAAAATATCAGCAGAGTTACTTTAACAGAACAAAGAGCTTCAAAAGTCAAAAAGAGCTCCCACCGAGCTTAATCTTAAATGAAAAACATTAATACAAACAGAAAACATCTGTAAACTTCTTCATCAAGCCCCTCAAAGGCCGAGAAGGCATTAAGTCTGTATTAATTGACCCAGGAGATCTTTTATCAGATCTCACCTCCTCATTCTTCTATAAATACTACTGGAGAAGATGAGAAAAAGGTTGGTTGCTGAACTTTGAAATATAATTGAGCTTGAGACTTCTACTTGTAAATAGTGTTCACTGGCTCTTGAAGCTCTTCTTGTGATAGATAAGTTAGTCTGGGAAGTGTAGATGATTGCTAAACTAAAGCATTGGACTTAAAGTTGTAACTGGTTTGGAGCATCAATACAAGCTGATTTATGGGATCCTGGTCTATGTCGACGGTGATGTTATTTCTTATTGTAAATTGTTATTTTATTTCTGTTTTCACTGTGTTCATCTTCTCTTATAAAGAACAACATGCATAGAGTTAGGACCTACTGTATATCAGTACCCTTCTCTGACTGAAAATCTTTATCTACATGTTTTCTTCCAATTCGTGTTATTTAGGAATGATTTAATTCAGTTCTAAGCATAGGAATGCTGGCGTTCCCTCGTCCTATTGCCTTAGCTAATTGTTATTCTTAAATGTTATTTTCAGTATATGTTAAGTAGAGATGAACTAAGGAAGATATGGTGTGCCCTGGTCCTAGTTTTATCCCCAAAGACTGTCTGAATGTTTCCCTTGGAATGTGTTGAAAGCTGGCTAGTGTTGAAACACTTACCAGATCTTAGGCCATTCTTTGTTATCTTTGTGTTTGTCTTGAAATTTACCAAGTAGAGCAGAGCTAGGAGAGAATTTGTGGTGAGCCCGGACCGCTAGTTTCTTCTCCAACAGTTGCCTTCAAGTTTCCATTTGTTTTAAAATGTTTTTCTATTGAAAGTACATCAAAAGCAGGTTAGTTTAGAAGTACTTACCTGATCTTAGATTACTTTTATGTTTTTCTTAAGTGTATGTCAAAAGCAGGCTAGTTTAGAAGTACTTGCCTGATCTTAGGTTGCTCTTTGTTCTTCATCTGTTTAATTCTCCTTCTTATTGTTTCATTTCATTCCATAAATCAAACTTTGAAGAGATCCTTGGAAAAAGATGACTTGCCCCATAGACCACTCTTGAACCTTGATTGTTTCAATTAAACCCTATTATGACTCCATAGCCTAATGGACTAAAACCTGCAATTATCTATCTTCTTGGCCAAAGCTTGTTCTATTTGCTTGCAACTTCTCACCTTTGAAACTCTTTGCATTTAGAACTTTCCACCTCAAATAATAATCATGCTCAACCATCCAAAAACAAAACAAAACAAAACCCTCGGCCTTCATAACTAGCCTAATATCATTACCCAAGACTTCAAAGACAAATCCATCTTTGCACTTATTGGAGAGATCCCTCTCCGGATTCAGGAGGGCTAGATCCTAGAATCCCAAAGTGGTTGAAATAATGTTCTCCCTGCAGTTGGACTTTTGCCAATATTGCTAATTACAAGGTGCCAACATTTCTGGTGACTACGCTGGGGATCGAACTCAAAATCTTTGGTTCCCCTTAAAATTTCATACAAATATTGTTTAGTGAGTAAAAATCAGGCTTTTCAAGCACTACCAAGAAACGGTAATCATGATGAAGCTTGTTTGAATCAGTGACAAACTAGGCAAAACCTAGGATTCTCATAAGAATTGTCTAAACCTTGAAAGATCAGCTGGCTTAGCCATAAGAGTAGATTGTTTTTGTCTCATAACCGTAGCTAAGTTTTGAAACAGATTTAGGACACTCTTAAAAACCAATAGGACTGAAAAATAAGTCAAAAAACCTAAAAATATTTCAAATTGGTATCCAATAAACATGGTAGTGGACCATAAAACTTTTACCTCTGAAAAGAGATAAAAACTTCCACTTGGCGACTCCACAATCCTTAAAACAGACCTTAAGACTCCACTAGGAAGAACCTTTGTCATCATAATATCTTTAAAACTCAGTTAGAGCACTGTAGGATTTAAATTTGTGAAACAGACTAGTTAACCTCTCAAATATTGTCATACCTGGTTGAAATTTTCTCGTTTATTTGGGTCTGAAAAACACAGCATAGTGGCTCCTAGAAAGATTTACACTAGAGCCTATCCTGACCTTGATCCAGCTGAGATAGTTGATAACCCAGAGTATCCTTAGGAAGTCTCCTAGGATTAAATTATCAACTGTTTTTAGATCACCCTTGAGAGCTAATTCCGTTCCTGAAAACCTTTCATCTCTACAACAATCACAAGTTGACTCAGTAAATCCCTTTAGAACTAGGTCTTTTGATGATATAATTCAGCTAGATCCTGAGTCTTCACTTTCATCCCCTGAAACAAGTGAACATCCTGGTAGTAGGGAAAAAACACCTCCTGATTTACATTTCCTTCACAATTTAGGTGTCTCTCATCCAAGATCAACTCAGAAATTTACTGTTGTTCCATCCACATCCCTTCATCCTCCATTCACTGTCCAAACCACTCAAATTCAACCTACTTTTCCTTTTGTTAATCCACCTCTTGTGAATCCACCCCCACCACATATCATGGCAGCATGGTATGCTCCCTTAGTCCTTCCTGTACCATTAGTCAATCTTCCACAGGACTATCAGTCCAAAATTCCATTGTATGATGCTAGTAATGCTACAACTGCATCACAACATGTGGATAAGATGAATGACTACTTTGACAGAAATGAAATTGATGATGATTCTGTCAAAATTAGACTATTTGCTCAAAGTCTGGGGGGAGAAGTAAGAAAATGGTTTAAAGGCTTAACCCTTCATAGTATCAATGATCTCCAAGCCTTCCATCAGACATTCTTAAACAAATGGGAAGTAAAGAAGAATCCTCTCCAAGTCCTTTCTAATTACAAGAACCTCCATAGAAACACGGGGGAAAGTGTACAAGCTTATTGTACCAGATTCAACAGTGTGTATAATGCCCTTTCCCCAGATCTAAAACCTCCACAAGGCTCAGCTTTAAACAAGTTTCCTGAAGGGTTCGACCCCGAGATGGCCTATCAACTAAGAGAGAGAGATCCTGCAACTCTTGAAGAGATGCAAAAAGGAGCTCTTGCTGTGGAAGTAAACTTAATGGAGAAGAGAGCAAGAATGAAAAATGAGAAGAGAGTGTCTTTTAGAGAGGAAAACACACCTTCTACTTCCAACTCAAAGATGGAGAGAATGATGGAGGAGATGATGAAAGAGATGAGCATAATTAAGAGAGCACAAGCAAGCCAAAACCAAAATGCTCCTCAAAATAGAAATCAGGACCAAAATCAGAATTTTAGAAGGAACCAACCTCCAAACAGACCTAGGGAAGATGATCAACAGATCACTCCTCCCTTTCATCAAAACTATGTAAGTGAGGTTGAGGAAGCAGATGAAATAACAGAGGAAGATGATATCAACATGTTGGGGGTAGATAATGATGACTTTGAGATTCATTATAATAGAAAACAAGGTCTATACACACCTTATGATGACAAAAGAGATGATGATGAAAATTATTATCAAGACATGGAAAATGTCATCAGAGAGTCTCAAAGAGAATATGACCTTAGAAGCAAAACCAGTCAACAAACTCCCAACACCAAAACCTCTGACAAATCTTCACAAAACAGCACTGCAACCAAGCCTAAAGTTGTCAAACAGAAGGACAAAGCAGTGGCTGTTAATTCTAATAAAGGTAGAGAGAAAGGCACTCAAAACAGTGAAAAACAGAGTGCAAACATTAGTAGTACTAACACTTCAGCTAGTACTCCTGTTAAGACCATTTTATCAAATGTAAATAGGACAAATCAGCAAACAGACTTTGCTAATAGAGTGATAGCTAATAAGGCTGAGACAAGTACTTCAAAGAATCAAATTCCTTTCAGCCTGGAGCAGGAAATTTCCAAAATCAAAATCTCTGTTCCCTTGACTGAGTTAGCTGCCCAGAATGTATACAGGACCCAAATTTTCAAGGCTTTAAACATTGAAGAGAATAATGACACAGTCAATCTTAATGATGACCAGCCAGAGCTTATTTTCGGTCCAAAGATTGAAGGTATGTATCAAGAGGGACCTGTTCCTCCCTTTTATGTGAGTTTAAACGTTCATGACAAAATTTTGCACAACGCTATGCATGATTCTGGGGCTTCTCATAATTTAATGCCTAAAGCTGTGAAGGAGAGACTTGGTCTAGAAATCACCAAACCTTATAAAGACCTTTACTCCTTTGACTCCAGCAGAGTAAAATGTTTAGGATTAATCAAAGACCTCTGCATTAACTTAGCCCAGATTCCAGCCAAATGCTTAGTGATGGATATTGTTGTGGCGGATGTGCCCCCAAAGTATGGAATGTTGTTATCTAGGTCTTGGGGGGCTAAGTTACAAGGGACTATGCAAATGGACATGACCTATGCGACCATCCATGTTTTCAATCAGACAAGAAGACTTTACAGGGAGTCTCATATGAAATACATGGTGATTAGCCAAGACAGACCACAAAACTCTCCTCTGTATTCTATAAATACAGACCTTGATTCTTTTATTCTGTTTAACGATGAAACACTTAGTGAACAAGTCACTTTAAATGAACTGATGGCCGATAGAGAGGAAGAACACAACACAGGAGTGTCAAAACAGTTTGCTGCATTTGAAAATATTAGCAAACGCAACACAGGTCTTGAGCTACAAGTCATTCGTCCATCATGTTTCAGCCTTGACGGTCAAGAAAGCATTCCTCAGCTTAACAAGAAACCAGAGGAATTAAAACAAATTCAACTAAGCGCTGATATTCAAAAACAAACCAAAAGCGCGCTTGCTGAAGAGGATAGTCAAACTATTAAACCCGAGACTAATCCTCTGTGGAGTATGAACTTCGACGGATTCTGCACTAGGAACAATGTTGGTGCAGGGGTCTGGATTCGCAACACTAAGAATAATCACACAGAAAGCCTTTCCTTTAGATTAAACTTTCAGTGTTCAAATAACATAGCGGAATATGAATCCCTTCTCTTAGGCTTATGATTGTTGAAAAAGTTAGGAGCCAAAAGAATCAATGTGTATGGGGATTCACAGTTAGTCATTAGGCAAGTCAATGGGGAGTATAACGCAAACCATCCCAGACTTAGGGCCTACCGAAACGATGTCATGGACCTTTTAAAAACTTTCGAGGAGTCCAAACTGATTTTTGTCCCAAGAAAAAGAAATATTGCGGCCCACAATTTAGCTTTTGCAACTAGAACATGCTTAACGCCATATGAAACCAAAGACTGCACAACTCAAATAAAATTTAGACCAGCCATTCCTGATAACGAAAAATATTCGCAGGTGTTCGACGGAGACAAACAAATAGAAGACTTCATGCAGTTCAGAAACGAATTCGAACTACCAAGTTCGGATTCAGATTATGAAACCGACTGCCCTAGTGAAGAAAATTTTCTTGATGAAGAAGAAAGGTCTCCTGAACTTTCTAATGTAAACCTGTTGTCTAGCAAACTTGAAAATGAAACAGAGATGAACGCAGAGTTAGAAACAGAAGAGTTAGAAACCCTGCACTCTAAAGATAAAAGTTTGCCAAACGGTCTGACACCTTTAGAAGAGTTGTTTGATTTTAACGATGTGGCCAGGAAGCCAAAACTGGAACCTGTAGAGACTGAAGTGGAAGAGTGCAATATAGGCAGTGAACTTAAACCGAAAATGATCAAACTATCTAAAACTTTACCAGCTCACATTAAACTCAAATACATAGAGTTGTTCAAAGAATTTTCTGACGTTTTTGCGTGGAGTTACGAAGATCTTAAATCCTACAACACTGAAATAATACAGCACAAAATCCCTCTCAAAGCAAACCAAAAACCATTCAAAAAGAAACTGCGCAGAATAAGCCATGTTCAGCCACCTCTAGTTGAGAAGGAAATCAAGAAAATGTATGAAGCTGGTATTATTGTCCCTATTAGATATTCTGAGTGGGTGTCTAATCTGGTGTCAGTTAGGAAGAAAACTGGAGAGATCAGGCTTTGTATAGACTTTAGAGACTTAAACAAAGTTTCATTAAAAGACAACTACCCTTTACCTAAGATGGATCATATTTTACAAAAGGTAGTAGGGTCTAGAAGAATTTCTTTGCTTGATGGCTACTCAGGGTACAATCAAATCTTAGTTCACCCTGCTGATCAATTAAAGACAGCCTTTACTGCACCATGGGGCACTTTCATGTATGTAAAAATGCCTTTTGGTCTAATGAATGCTGGAGCAACTTTCCAGAGAGCCATGGACATAGCATTCTCGGAAGAACTAGGTTACTTCATCATTATATACCTTGATGATGTTACTATGTTTTCAAAAACAGATGAAGAGCACTTAGCACATTTAAGAAGAGTTTTCGAGAAATGCAGAAAGTTTGGGATATCTTTGAACCCTAAGAAAACACTATTTGGGCTCCAAGAAGGTAAACTTCTTGGGCGCATTATTTCAGAAGAAGATATTAAGATAGATCCCAAAAGGATTGAGGCCATATTGCAAATCTCTCATCCTCGAAACATCAAGGAGTTACAATCTTTCATTGGAAAGATTAATTTCTTGAGAAGGTTTATCCCCAACTTGGCTGAGCTTCTTAGAAATATCACGAACATGTTGAAGAAGGAGCAAGGGGTAAAATGGACCTTGGAAGCAAATAAGTCCTTTGAGCTGGTGAAACAAGCGTTAACCAAAACACCGGTTCTAATAAGTCCTAATTTTTCAAAAGATTTTTATATCTTTTCATTTGCATCAGAACATACCATCGCATCTGTCCTTTTACAGAAAAATCCCCAAGGACAAGAGCAGCCTATTGCATTCTTTAGCAAGGCATTGAGGGATGCCCCTCTGAAGTATAACATTATGGAGAAGCAAGCTTTTGCTTTGGTTAAAGCTTTGAAAGACTTCAGAGTATACATCCTTCACTCACACATCATTACCTTTGTCCCAAACTCAGTTGTTAAAGACATTCTAACACAGGCCCAGATGGTAAGAGAGGTAAGTGGATTGTTGTTATTCTTGAATATGATTTAGAGATAAAGCCCACTAAACTCATCAAAGGCCAAGGTCTAGCTAGATTAATGGCTGAATCCAATTTTGTGGTTCACAATATTAATATGATTGATGCTTTGGACGAACAAGAGGAAATCTCAACTCCCATTGTTGAAGATCATTTTATGAATTCCTCTTGGTATGCTGATATTATTTATGTTTTGCTTAATTTAAATACACCTCCTGGTTTGACAAAGACAAAGGCAAGATTCCTAAAGTTAAAATATGTAAACTATTGCATTATAGATAGATGTCTTTATTGGAAAAATGCAAGTGGTGTATTGCTTAAATGTTTGCCTGAGTACGATGCAGAGAAGGTTAAGCACGAGTTCCATGACGGAGAGTGTGGAGGTCATTTGTACTGGAAGACAACAGCCAACGAAACTTTGAGGGCTGGTTTCTATTGGCCTACTCTTTTTCCTGATATACACAAGATGATCATTCCTGTCATAAATGTCAACTTTTTGAAGGCAAAAGAAAACTGCTACCCCTACCTTTGCATCCAATCACTGTTGAAACTCCTTTTCAACAGTGGGGAATTGACTTCATAGGAGAAATCCATCCACCGTCTTCTGCTCAGCATAGATGGATTCTCACTGCCACAAACTATTTCACTAAGTGGATAGAAGCCATACCTTGTAGGCAGGCCAATGATTTTGTTATTATAAAATTCATGGAGGCTAACATTCTCTCCAGATTTGGCTATCCTACCAAGATCATCACTGATAATCCAGCAGCATTTGGATCAAAGAAGATGGTTGAATTCTGCCACAGATATTAGATAACATTGGGGCATTCCACGGCCTATTACCCTCAAGGTAATGGACTTGCAGAATCCTCAAACAAGAGTTTAGTGAACATAATCAAGAAACTGTTGGAGGGCAACAAAAAGTCTTGGCACACAAAGCTAGTTCATGCACTTTGGGCTGACAGATTGACTCTGAAAAAATCTATTGGTATGTCACCTTTCCATCTTGTGTATGGTACTGATGCAATTTTTCCAACTAGCCTTGGTGTACCAGTGATGAAGTTGATTCAAGAGTTGCTAACTGAAGATAATAACATGATCAGAAGAATAAATCAGACCATTCATTTTCAGCAAACCAGAGAGGAGGTTTATAACAAAGCATTGCAGAAGCAGGACAACATTAAAAAGCTTTTTGACAGAAGGACAAAGGCCAGCGATTTCAATATTGGGGACAAAGTTTTGAAGTGGGACTCAAGGAGGGAAGAAAAGGGCAAGCATGGAAAATTTGACAACTTAAGGCTTGGCCCTTACTATATCCATTCAGTTGTTGGTAATAATGCCTATTTCTTGCAAGAGTTGAATGGAGCAGAATTGTTTGGGGGTCTTGTCAATGGCAGGATGCTTAAGCATTACTTCTCTTGATCCATGTTATGTTCTGAAAGCCTTTTTATCTTTTGGCTCATTGTAAATACTTCACCCATCATTGCATTCAAAGTTATAAACATCAAAAATACAAAAAACAATGAAAGAAAAAAAAGAGGGCAGATTGTGAAAATAAGAAAGGTATAGCCCCATACCAAAAAAGAGAAACAAATTCTGAAAGTGTGCAAGCTTAAGTGTCACTCCTGAAAAACACACTCCTAATTAGTCATACTGCCTAATCTTGACTAATTAGTTTTAAATTTACTGCTGATAGGATAGTGAATTCGATTTGCCAAACAGTTTAATCTTGGCTTATCAGTAGGTAGTTTAGGATAGAAATTAAAGATTCAAACATGCTCAAAATCTGAACCTAAGTTTCCAAAGAGAATGACTCAAATCTGTTTCAAATTCTGAGTCAAAAAAAATGTGAATCTGGTTCTAATCAGTTCAAAATCTGAACCAGTTGACAAAGGAAAGACAGCTCAAACAAAAGTCAAAACAGAGCTGTAAAAAAGATGAAGGAAATGCTTTGAAATTTCAGATCCTAAGTCTTCCATTTTGTTTTAATTTTCTGCAAAATAAGATCTATGTGCAGCGTGTTTTTTATGCTATAGATCAGCAACAAGTTAGACTGTTCAATCCTGACTTGTATGCTTTTAAATTTCTGTTGTAGAATTTAGTGAATAAAATCTATTGGACAGTTTAATCCCAACAGATAGTAGATTAGGTAGAGAATCATATGGGCTCAACTGTTTAATCTGAGTCCATGGAGAAATAAGGAATAGAAATAGATTAGATTTCTTGTTTTCAAAAGAATAAAATGTTGTAAAAGAGTTTGCCAATCCAAGTGCACTCTAAAGAAGAAAAAATGTTAGATCTATAGGATTGGGTAGGTAGAAAGCTTGTTGATGAAAGATCCATTGTTTTTATGGCTGCTAATATGTTTTCAGAACAAAAGAAGATCATTCAAGGAAAGAAAGGCAGCCCAATGGATAAGGCACTGATTAGCCTCCCAGAGAATGCAAGTCTGAAGTTCTTGATGCCTTCAAGAAGGCACCATCCCCAAGTGGAGCCACTGTTAGCCACCCATAAAAATTTTGTTATACCAAAAGGGGGCTAAATCATTTTTTGGAGCCTTCAAGGAACAAATTTTATTGCAAAAAGTGTTATCTCTTAAAGACTCTTGAAGGTCTCATGCCTTTGTCCAAAATCTTCCCTATTGTGCCCATTTTACACTCTGGAATTTTGTTGATTTCATGAGAAGAAACTACTGCAAAATCACCTTTTTTCCCTTTCCTCACTTGAAAAACTAACCTCCATTTTGCTCCCCTTTTTCCTCCATAAAACTCCTCTATTTTTATGATTCCCCTTCTTCCATTCATGAAAATCATTTTTTACCTAGTTTAAAACTTGTTTTGAACTATATCGAAACCCCCAAAATCCATCTAAACAGCTTGGAAATGTCCTAAAAAACAAGTATTTTGACTATGGGTTTAAGCCCCTTTGGGCTAAATCCAAACCATTTCCCCTCCATGTGCCCCAGCGCTAGAACCATGTGCTAAGGTCCTGAGCGCTTATCGCGTCGGAGCAACTCACGGAGCGCATTTGTTTGTACGTTAAACAAAAAACTCCAATGCTGATTAGCCCTATGAATTATATCCCCCGATCATATTGCATTTCATATAGACTAAGGCCCCGCAGTCGGGCGCCTATCCACTTCGTATATATAAAACCATCCCGACGCATAAAAACCTTTGTTTATATTAATTTTTTTGGTTTTTTATAGGTTTGAAGAGTTTTCCGTTGGCGCATTTCTCAAAACATCTCCGCCGTCGATCTGATCTGTAGATCAACGGCCCACAATCAGTCAACCTAGTCCCCACGGCCACGACAGCAGTGAGCAGGCCCCAAACGGACCCGGGGAGCTTTATAGGGCGGATTTAATAAACATTTCGGGTCACATTTGGGCTAATGTCAGCAGACCCCAAACGGACCCGGGGAGCTTTATAGGGCAGATTTAATAAACATTTCGAGTCACATTTGGGCTGACGTCAGCAGACCCCAAACGGACCAGGGGAACTTTATATGGCAGATTTCATAAAATTTCGGGTCACAAACACCCTGACGTCAACAAGCTCCTTTTGTGACCCGAAATGGTTTATGCAGCTTGGTTTATCAGTAGTTTTGAAGTCCGGGTATATTATTTGACAAAGGGTGATTAAATGGTTTTTTCCATTATACTAAAAAAAGAGGCCGAAGGTTGGGTTTCAATTCTCACGACTTCAATTCATTAAAAGGAAGCCACCCATGGGTTGAATATTCCATGTCTCGTCACTGATTCAAAGGCATTGATGCCTCACGAGCCCTGCGCAGCACTGCACACCAACAGAACACAGTCAATGAATCAAAAATCAAAGAGTATCAGTGTCGAAGACAGAACGCACCAAAATGGAAGATTGAAGACAAATTTATGAGGATTACGGCTAAGATTGATTATCAAAAGCCTAATCCTCCCAATTAAGACACAGTTAAAAGGATAATCAAAGTGTTTTATCAGACAGAAGGCCTCCACCGCCACATCTGAGGCAAATTGATTCCTCCCAGCTACCACAGTGCCACCTATGCCTCAAAGCATTCAAACAGAGGCCGAAGTTATTGATCGAGATCAGATATTTGCCTCAGCGCAGGTAGAGAGTTAATTCTGCAAATAAACTTAATGACAAAATATCAGCAGAGTTATTTCAACATAACAAAGAGCCTCAAAAGTCAAAAAGAGCTCCCACCGAGCTTAATCTTAAATGAAAAACATTAATACAGACAGAAAACATTTGTAAACTTCTTCATCAAGCCCCTCAAAGGCCGAGAAGGCATTAAGTCTGTATTAATTGACCCAGGAGATCTTTTATCAGATCTCACCTCCTCATTCTTCTATAAATACTACTGGAGAAGATGAGAAAAAGGTTGGTTGCTGAACTTTGAAATATAATTGAGCTTGAGACTTCTACTTGTAAATAGTGTTCACTGGCTCTTGAAGCTCTGCTTGTGATAGATAAGTTAGTCTGGGAAGTGTAGATGACTGCTAAACTAAAGCATTGGACTTAAAGCTGTAACTGGTTTGGAGCATCAATACAAGCTGATTTATGGGATCCTGGTCTATGTCGACGGTGATGTTATTTCTAATTGTAAATTGTTATTTTATTTCTGTTTTCACTGTGTTCATCTTCTCTTATAAAAAACAGCATGCATAGAGTTAAGACCTACTGTATATCAGTACCTTTCTCTGACTGAAAATCTTTATCTACATGTTTTCTTCCAATCAGTGTGATTTAGAAATGATTTAAGTCAGTTATAAGCATAGGAATGTTGGCGTTCCCTCGTCCTATTGCCTTAGCTGATTGTTATTCTTGAATGTTATTTTCAGTACATGTTAAGTAGAGATGAACTAAAGAAGATATGGTGTGCCCTGGTCCTAGTTTTATCCCCAAAGACTGTCTGAATGTTTCCCTTGGAATGTATTGAAAGCTGGCTAGTGTTGAAACACTTACTAGATCTTAGGCCATTCTTTATTATCTTTGTGTTTGTCTTGAAAGTTACCAAGTAGAGCAGAGCTACGAGAGGATTTGTGGTGAGCCCAGCCCGCTAGTTTCTACTCCAACAGTTGCCTTCAAGTTTCCCTTTGTTTTAAAAATGTTTTTCTATTGAAAGTGCATCAAAAGCAGGCTAGTTTAGAAGTACTTACCTGATCTTAGATTACTTTTATGTCTTTCTTAAGTGTATGTCAAAAGCAGGCTAGTTTAGAAATACTTGCCTGCTCTTAGGCTGCCCTTTGTTCTTCATCTGTTTAATTCTCCTTCTTATTGTTTCATTTCATTCCATAAATCAAACTTTAAAGAGATCCTTGGACATAGATGACTTGCCCCATAGACCACTCTTGAACCTTGATTGTTTCAATTAAACCCTATTATGACTCCATAGCCCAATGGACTAAAACCTGCAATTATCTATCTTCTTGGCCAAAGCTTGTTCTATTTGCTTGCAACTTCTCACCTTTGAAACTATTTGCATTTGGAACTCTCCACCTCAAATAATAATCATGCTCAACCATCCAAAAAACAAATCAAACCCTCGGCCTTCATAATTAGCCTAATATCATTACCCAAGACTTCAAAGACAAATCCATCTTTGCACTTATTGGAGAGATCCCTCTCCAGATTCAGGAGGGCTAGATCCTAGAATCCCAAAGTGGCTGAAACGATGTTGTTTCTGTGATTGGACTTTGCCAATCTTGCTAATTACAGATTCCTAACACGCCATAACAGAGAGTACTTCGTGGATCCTTAGCATCGTTCATTGATTGCTCATTTTCCACCATAAGGATGAGGATGATGCACCTAGGCCACCATGCCCAATCAGCTCCACCATTGCACCATACACTTGGCAGATGCTCCAGGGTCCAAATGAGGATGTATCAGGCTTATGTCATCATCCTAGCCCTTAGCGATGGTCTATAGGCATTTTCGATCCACTTGGAGACCCATGAGGATGTCCTTGTGTCCCTGTTAAAATCGGAAACTAGGGCCAAACTCCACCTTGGACTGCTCATATGATGGAGATGATATTTTTGTTGGATTCATCTTTCCAAGAGGTGCAAGATTGATCTAAAAATCATCTTGTTTGGATGAGCAAAAGTGAGATTGTGAATTTATTCTCTCACACGTGCAAATTGTCAAGGTCGGCCACAAGTCTAATGTAGGCTGATAAGCCCCAATGCATGTGTCTCCACCCTCGACGCATGGTGTAAATAAGAGAGAGTTATTCCTCATTTTGGACATCATCATCTCATCACATATCTCTCTCTCTCCTCTCCTCATTGGTTCGTACAGCACTCGGAGCTTCTCTCTCTTCTTCACACGTGTGGAAAAGTGATTGGACAAGTCTGAAATTTTCGAATATGTTTTAGGGTTGTTTTGCAGAGAGTTGACCAGCGTTGACGTTGGGTCAAACTCACTCTATTTGCTGTGTTTTTTAGGCTGAAGTCTCAATCTCCCTAGGCCGTAATCCGCACTTTGACCAACGTTGACCGCAACACTTTGACTGCAGCGTTGACTTTTCTGTCGACTAAGTTTGACTGGAATTTTCGGATCTGTTTTGGGCTGATTTGGACTACTATTGGAGGCCGCATTGACTGGGGTTGACCAAGCTGATTTGGAGGTGTCTTCTTGCTAGTTTGACCAATGTTGACTTTCTGGTTAGGGCATCCTATTGACTGATGTTTGACTGAAGTTTTGGGCAAGTGAATTTTATATATTGTACTCCCTTTCTCTGCTGAACTTTTGAAGAATAATAAGAAAATTTTATCAAAGGGTTTTCCTCGCATTGGGGTTTTTCCCTGGCATCCGCCAAATATTGTGTCCTCTTGTCTCAGCTTGTCTTTTGCTTATTGTTTATGTTCTATCAGCATTTACTGTCAATGTTAATGTGATTGTTAATCTGGAAATTAGTATTGGGCTTATAAGAAAAGATTGAAATAAATTGCTCTAAAGCATAGAACATACCATTGTTAACTAAAATTAACATAGTATCAAAGCCCAGGTGAAGACAAAGCCCAAGCAAGAGTGAGAAGAGCAATCACTGAGATTTGTTGGAAAAGGACTAGGGTCAATGGCTTCCTCATCTTACTTCAAATCTGATGACAAGCTCAATGATAACTCTGATTATCATGCACGGAAAATGTCCTTGGACTTGACTTTGGAGGAGCATGATGCTATGAATTATGTGCAGGGAAAGATTGTTGAGCCTCTTTCAAATGCACTAGTTGTCACTAAGACAAAGTACAAGAAAGGAGAGGTCAAAGCTAAGAAGATCATCAGGGATTCCATTCACAAGCATTTGGTTGCTTACATCTCTGAGTTGGGCACATCTAAGGAGATGTATGACAAGTTGGTTAGCATGTTTAGGGCTAGCAACGCAAATCAAATCCTCTTTCTCAAGAACGAGTTGAAGGACATCAAGATGGATAGAGGAGAATCCATCCAATCCTATTTCATGAGGATTATCGAAATTAAAAATGATCTTCTATCTATTGGAGACGTTATTGCCGACCGAGAGCTCACTCTTATTGCCCTTGGAGGCCTTCCCTGAGCATGTTATGTATTCAATACCACTATTCTCAACAATGACAGGATTCTAGATTTTGATGAATTGTTGACTACATGCACTCAAGAGGAGACAAGGATGATGGAGAGAGATGTGCCTTCAAATAGGAATGAGCCTGCTGCATTCTCCGCTCCAGCTAAAAGAAAGAACCATGCTGGTCCAAGAAATCAAGGACAAGGAAGATCGGGATCCAAAGAAGGAAGGAAGGGTAGATGTTTCAATTGTAACAGGTTTGGCCATTATGCTAGAGAGTGTCCCAATAAAAGGGATACACCACGAGATGATGATTACAACAACAACAATTTCAAGGAAACGGAAATCAAAGGAACAACAGGTTCAACAACAAAGGAAAGAGAAAGGCTCTCGCTACACGAAATGGAAATGGTCAACCTTGCAAGAGATCAAGAAACTCCAGCTATGATGAGTCTAATGTTGTAGATAACAAGCAAAAATAATTTCTTCTTATATCTGCCCTCTTTGTTGCCTCTCCTCCTAACACCTTGGATAGTTGATTGATAGTGGTGCCTCAAGGCACTTCACTGGATACAAAGACGCCCTCTCACATTTGATTGAAAAGGAAACAAATGTGGAGATTATACTTGGAGACAATACCACCTATCCCGTGAAAGAGACAGGGACTATTACTCTTCATCTAAATCAAGGTCAAATCCTTCATCTACAAGATATGTTATATGTACCTGACTTGAAGAAGAATTTAGTGTCTATTTCGGCGATGGAAGATAAAGGATTCAAGGTAGAATTCATTGATGGAAAGGTTCATGTTTGGAAGAGGAATTTCAAAGAAGCATTCACTCTTGGTTTCAGGATTGATACTTTTTATCAGGTTGGAGGAAGTCCGTTGGGAGCCATGACATGCAACACTACTCTTCAATCTGAATTATGGCACCGGAGGTTTTCCCACCTTCATTATAAAGCTCTTCCCGAAGCTAGGAAGATGGTCACAGGTATCCCCGGTTTCAAAGTTGATCATGAAGGTGTTTGTCAGGGTTGTGCCGAAGGGAAACATACAAGGGGACCACTCCCCTCAAGTGAAAGTAAGACTACTGACATTCTACAATTGACTCATTCTGATTTATCTGGTACGTTGCCCGTAACATCCTTGGGAGGATATTTGTATTATGCTATTTTTGTGAATGACTTCTCTCACGAAATTTGGATCTATTTCTTGAAGAAGGACAAAGTGTTCAAGTGGTTCCGCTCTTTCAAAGCCTTGGTTGAAAATCAAACAAGGAAGAAGATTCAAAATATTGAGGACCGATAATGGAACCAAGTATAAGTCAAATGAGTTCAATGAATATTGCAGGGAAGTTGGCATTAAGAGGGAGACCACTATTGCTTATACTCCCGAACAAAATGGAGTTGCTGAAAGGAAGAACCGAACCATCATTGAAGCTACTCGTGCCATGCTTCATGACCAAGGCCTACCGAAGTTCCTATGGGGAGAAGTTGCCAACGCTATCATGTATGTTCAAAATAGATGCCCACATCAAGCTTTGGACTCCAAAAATCTCGAAGAAATCTTCACCGGTAATAAACCTGATGTTTCTCATTTTAAAATTTTTTGAAGTCACGTATATTTTCATGTGTCGAAAGAAAAGAGAAGCAAGTTGGATGCTTCTGGAAAGAAGGGAACATTTGTGGGCTACAATGAAACTTCAAAGGCATATAGAATCTATGTACCTGGTCAAAGGGAAGTGGAGATAAGTCATGATGTCACCTTCGATGAAGATGCTGCCCTTGGGAAGGTTAGAGATCTTTCTATCTCAAAGGAAGACAAAGATGAAGATGCAGGAAAACAGGAAGAAACGAAGGATGAACTGATGCCCGATGTTGATGGTCCGATGGATCCCATTGGTCCACCTCCTAGTGAGCCCTCTTCTTCTAAAAGAAGACCCTCATGGCTTAGATATACCCTCGAAGATGCCGAGAGACATATTGCACCAAGGGGGACATTCCGTGAAAGTAAGAAGTCGAACAGGTACCAAGGGTACTTAGTAGCCATGAGCACCATTGTTCAATCTGAGCCTGGAACATTTGAAGAAGTCGTGAAGCACCAAGTTTGGAAGGATGCAATGAACGAAGAATATGAGTCGATCATAAAGAATGATGTCTGGATGTGGTCCCTAGACCAAAGGACAAGTCTGTTGTCACCTCGAAATGGATTTACAAAATCAAACATGGAGCTGATGGATGTGCTGAAAAGTTCACGGCCAATTTCGTTGCCCGAGGCTTCTCGCAGAAGGAAGGTATAGACTATGATGAGGTATTTTCACCGATTTCCCAATATACCACCATCTGTTCGATCATTACCTTTGCTGCCTCACAGGGATGGAATCTACATCAGATGGATGTCAAGACTGCCTTCTTGCATGGCTCGCTTAAGGAAGAGGTCTATGTGGAGCAACATATGGGGTTTGAAGTTCAAGATCGAGATACATGTATGCAAGTTGAAGAAAGCCTTCTATGGACTGAAGCAAGCCCCTAAGGCTTGGTATGAGATGATCGATAGCTATTTGATGAAGTTGGGCTTTATATGAAGTGAAGTTGATCTGAACCTTTACTTTAAGGTTGATAATGACAAGCCTCTCATTTTGGTGCTCTATGTGGACGATCTATTTCTGACAGGTGCAGAACCCCCTCATTCATCAATGCAAGAGGGAGTTGGCTTCGAAATTTGAGATGAAAGACCTAGGATTGATGCACTACTTCCTAGGCTTGGAGGTCTAGCAAAAGCCAGGTGAGATTTTCCTTTCTCAAGGAAAATATATTGTGAAGTTGCTTGAAAGGTTTGGGATGGTGGACTGCAAGTTTGTGACTGCTCAAATGGAACTCAACTTTAAGAAGTTATGCGGAAGTGTTGTTGGGCCCTATTTTGGAAATCCTTCTAGGTATCGTCAACTCGCGCAGGCCCTGATGTTCTTAATGAACTCTCGTCAGGACATATGTTTTGCAGTGAATACGTTGAGTCAATTTATGGTCAAGCCTCATCACATACACTAGATTGTTGTCAAGAATCTTCTAAGATATCTCCAAGGCACAATGAACAATGGATTGAGATACACTGCCGAGAATTTGAGGCTCCATGGATATACTGATGCTGACTGCGCTAGCAGTGTGGTGGATCGTAAGAGCACATCTAGATGTTGCTTCTATCTAGGTTTTGCTTCAATATCTTGGATGAGCAGGAAGCATAAATCAGTTGCTTTGAGCATCATTGAGGCCGAATACATTGCAACAAGTATGGCCTGTTGTGAAGTTGTTTGGTTGAGGAAGCTCTTTAGTGAGTTGTTTGGGCATGTGCTCGATACCACTGTGATCTACTACGACAACCAAAGTGGGATTCGACTTTCAGAGAATCCTGTGTTGAACGACCACTCCAAGCATATTGATATCAAGTACCACTTTATCCGGGATATGGTTCAACGAGGCGTCGTAAGGCTCCATCACATTGGGACTGATGAGCAGGTCGTCGATATTCTCACTAAGCCCATGGGGAAGGTCAAATTCTTAACCTTTCATGAGAGACTTGGAGTCATGGACAGACCCTCCTATGACGGTCCCACTTGTTGGACATTGAGCTCTGGGAGCTCCGGGGGGCTTGGGGTTACTCCTTGGAGCTATAAGCGACCATAGGATGAGGTTAGCCTTCCCCTATTGGTACGTTATGTACAGGGCGAATGGTTCGCCTTCCCCTGTGATACCCCATTGTTGGTTGATATATGAGTAGGTTCACCCTCTCTCGTTGATGCCCCACATACATCCTACCGATGTAGTCTGGGACTCACGAGAAGTACCCCTCATCTGGCCAATGAGTTGGGAAATGAGGATAGAGACCATAGCACTACTGATGGACGCATCGTGTACTATCGTACTCTCTATGCTAGGATGCATGGTGTCCAACAACTTGATCTAGGATAAAGTCTGTTCGAGGTTTTTACCTCTAGACTGACTTTGGGTCAGTGGAGAGTGGTAAGGTCTTGTGACTCACTCTCGATCAAATTCTTCTTCATTATTTCTTCATAGTTTTGCAGAGCAGTGTAGTGCAGGGATGATATGATGGTACAGGATGACAGGATAGTAAAGGTTGACATGATGGTACAGGTTGACAGATGGATTGGCATGCAGATTTCTCCCTAGTTGAGAGGGAGTGTTAAAATTGGCAACTAGGTCCAAACTCCACCTTGGACTGGTCATATGATGGAGATGATATAGTTGTTGGATTCCTCTTTCCGAGAGGTGCAAGATTGATCTAAAGATCATCTTGTTTGGATGAGCAACAATGAGATTTTGAGTTTATTCTCTCACACATGTGCAAATTGTCAAGGTCGACCATAAGTCTAATGTAGGCTCATAAGCCCCAATGGATGTGTCTCCACCCTCAACGCATGGTATAAATAAGAGACAGTTATTCCTCATTTTGGACATCATCATCTCATCACATATCTCTCTCTCTCCTCTCATCATTGGTTCATACAGCACTTGGAGCTTCTCTCTCTTCTTCACACGTGTGGCAAAGTGATTGGGCAAGTCTGAAATCTTCGGATCTGTTTTAGGGTTGTTTTGCATAGCGGTGACCAGCGTTAACTTTGGGTCAAACTTACTCTATTTGCTGCGTTTTTTAGGCTGAATATTCGATCTCCCTAGGCTGCAATCCTTGGCACAGAAATCGAGGATTTCTGAGCACTTTAACTAGCATTGACCGCAACATTGACTTTTTTGTTGACCGAGTTTGACTAGATTTTTCGGTTCTGTTTTGGGCTGATTTGGACTACTGCAGTCTGCTGGAGGCTACATGACTGGGGTTGACTGAGCTGATTTGGAGGTATCTTCTTGCTGGTTCGACCAGCATTGACATTCTGGTTAGGGCATCCTATTGATTGTTGTTTGACTGAAGTTTTCGGCAACTGAATTTTGTATATTGTACTCTCTCTCTCTCTCTGTGTGCTGAACTTTTGAAGAATAATAAGAAAATTTGATCAAAGGGTTTTCCCGATATTGGGGTTTTTCCCTGGCATCTGCCAAATATTGTGTCGTCTTGTCTTGGCTTGTCTTCTGCTTATTGTTTATGTTCTATCAGCATTTACTGTCAATGTTAATGTACGTGGATTTAATCCGGGAAATTATTGGGCTTATAAGAAAAGATTGAAGTAAATTGCCTTAAAGCATAGAACAGCATTAACTAAAATTAGCAATGATCCACACCCACTTGGGAGAATCACAGGATTGCTGGGAGCCAAGGCCAACCCCTTGTCCACTATGTTTGAGGTCCATTCTCACATCATGGCACACTTTGGACTTCATCAGGCCCTCTCAAAGGCCCAATGACTCACATTATTGATCATTCTACCCTCTTGAGAGAATTATTATTATGTTATTGAGCTATCGTGGTGGGTTTGTCACCAACAGATGTTATTGTTGCACATTATTTTATTATTCGGGGCTCAATTAGGCCAAATTAGACAATTCGAACTCATTAGTGATTGTATAAATAAAAGTGAGGTGATTCATTTTCATTCATCACTGGGATTGGGATTTAGTAGCTCTTGAGAATTTTGCATTCCCTTTTGAAGGTCGAGCTTGGACGTTATGGATGAATTTTGATGTTTGGATCTTTTTCTCTTGTCTTGAAACTTCATTATTGGCATAATATGATGATTGGATATACTCATTTGTACATGTAAGTAATATTTTCATGCTTATTCTTGTTGTTTATTTTGTCACATAAATGTCGCTGGGATTTTCACTATACAAGTCTGAAATTTACTGCTTTCTTATGTGAAATTGTGGAAATTTTGATCTTTTCTAGCGTTGCATCATTGTATGGACCATGTATGAATGGGTGAATGTTCCTAGAGATTGTTTTGTTGAAATACAGCGCGATAAGTCATCAATTATTGCATGTCGAAGTATAAAAATCTCAAGTAGTTGCTCTCATGACCTAATGCCATGCGAAATTACTTGTAGAGCTCCTTGATTGGATAAACCTCTTCCAAACCATACATTCTCCTGACTCCATCTCTCTCAAAGGAAAAGACACTATTCCTTCCATATTTGATCACTTTAAACACATATTTCTCTCACCTCTCCTCTTTCTAGGCCTAGCTTCCATCAGTCATCTAGGGCATCACTTATCTCACGTTCTAGCCATCAAAAGACTTTGCTTTCTTGTCCATTATTGCACTAGAGTTTCCTCTAGAGGCCCTCCGAATTTCACGAAATTCTGATGGTGGGATCTCAAGATATTGCAAGCCCTAGCCCAAGGATTGCTTCTTGCCCAAGGTTTCACTTGGCTAGTGACCTCATTTGGATCATTGTATTCTATTCAAAAAAGATTTGTCCATTGATCCTCTTCCCTTCCACAATTATGTCAAGCCCCTCCTTGATTAATCAAATCCACTTCCTTGACCTAATTTTGAGTCCACTTGGTCCCGTGTGGTCCCACAACTTCACGACTCCAACTCTACAAAGATCACACAAAGACCAAGTCTCCATAAGGATTTCCAGGCCTAGGGATCATCTTTACAAGACACATTCCCAAACCCAGCTCGAGGACCCTTCCCTTCAGCCTCCTTCCTGGGAGAGGCCTATCACCTTGCTTTTCAAGCAAGAAAGCCATACAATCAAGTCTCTCTTAGGAATAGGCCTTGGGAATCACCCTTCATCATCTCATTGACATATCCATTATTGTGATTCCTTTCATACTGGGTCTTCTCCCATCGGTGAAAGTTTGTAAAGAGCAGGGAGCCTTAGTTGAGGCGATAGTGGGCTATCACTCCATTGTTGCCCTTAACCTAGTAGTTGCTCTATAGGATCCCTTCCTAGGACCCCTACTAGTTTGAGCGGTAACAGGAAACATGAACACTGGAAAATTGGTTGAAAGGAAAACTTCCAGGCAAGGTTAAATGGTACCTCGAGAAGAAGGTAGAGGAAAATATTCCTTAACTCCTTCAATAAAATGTTTTGGGGGCCAAAAGCCGACCAAAATGGGGAAGTATGATAAAAAGTGAATCACTATATAATCCGTCATATATTTTGGTAATTTTTGAGTAGAAAAATTGGAGATAAAGGCTTGTAGGGCCCATTTTAGGGGCATGTCTAGTTTTGGCAATTTGCGTTTTTTAGACCCTTTAAGGCATTAAATGGCCATTTTTGGCGCCAAAACTTTGGGAACAAAGTTCACAGCCTCTCGATGTTGTTCTACGCGTTAAGAGCTTTCCAAAGGCATAAAGATCACCTTAATAGGAGTTCGTATGAGGAAGCTGACTATTGCAAGTTAACCTATGTTGTTGACCACCATGGTCCAAAGTGGATGCCACATTAGCTCCCATTACTCACATGAGGACCTAGTCATATGTTGACTTTCAAGAAGATCCTAGAGGGTCCAAAATCCTAGCCCTAATCGAAAATTGAGACATGCAAAAACCCTAGCCCTAACCCTAGATGGCTATCAAAACATGTTGAACACTAGGCCACTAGGAAAAGATGAAGTTATATTCTCGTTGTATTGATTTACTACACCCTAGTTGGGCAGAATAAGGGAGTGGGATATTGGAGTAAAAAAGAGGAAGTCGAAGACCCTATAGCAGCCTTATAAGCCACAATATCCATGATAAAGTTTAACTTTTTTTGTATTTGCAATTCATAACTAAGAATAAGAGAGAGCAAGGCATAGTCATCACTTTCTAGCTGGGTTTTTGCCGTATTAGGTTTCGTAGGGTACATCTTGTCTTCATTGTTGTGGATGGTGTGGTATTTGTTCTAACTTATTTTATTTTAATCTCAAATTATTTTAGTATTTTGTGCACTAGGCTAGTAATATTAACTCTTAATCTTAAGTAAAACACTGCATAACAACCCCTGATCAGGGTGAGAGGACAAGATGATCCACCTAGGGATAGTGGCAATGAAAGCTCGCATGAGAGATAGAGCAAGTGGGTGGGTAACCCGATGCCACTGCACACTTGGTGTTAAGAGGGGAAAAAGGTCAGGGAGGTGGGCGTTAGACAGAGCGCAGCACGAAGTTAACCTCACTCTCCAGGTGTTGTGTGATCCATTTTGCATGCAAGCATTCGTTTGGTGGTGTGCGGCTCATTGTGCTCTGTGGAAGGTAGCAGGCATACCGCGCTGGTTTGGAGAGTTGAGAAGTCGGAGGAACCAAGTGAGAGACGGTCACGCCTTCTGGTATGTTTCCTTGGCCTACTGGGTAAAGGGAATGATGGATCAGCCTGAATTAATGATGCAAGATAGGAAGGGTTGAAGGAGAATTCTGCTCTAGATGTGTAGATTATCGGTTTACTTGTTTTTACCTATTTTCGCCGCAATGTTATCTATTTTCTATGGCACCCTGTTATTAAAAATGGGCATGTATAGATGTCAATGGTTCGTATTAGAATTTGGTTGGATCCGTAACTTGCTCCATCTCTGGTTGCCACTTTGACAAACTAGAGAGAGCAAACGGCAATTGAGACTAGAAAAACACTGGGAATTCGACTCCGTCGAGGGAATGTTGGTTGGGCTCGTTGTCATTCCTATGACACAGCTCGGAAATATAGGAAATTGGGGGTCTATGTACCCAGAAAAACCAAGGTCTGAGAATAAAGAGGAAGGGCAATCAGTGCCCAGAACTGCACTGAATTCCATACAAAGAAGCATTACTAAACAGTGGCTTTGTTGGCTCAATACAGGTCCGCCCAACCCAACAAGTGTACCATCTCCTGCACAGAGGGTCTCATCTCTGGTGTGGGTGTGCGCAAGGAGAAGGGCGGCCCATCGAGAGAGTACGGGGAAGGTCCTAGATAATGGAAAGAGAGGGCGAGGTGGTCGCGGTGGCAACCAGCAAGGAGAAAATGAGAAAGGGAAGGGGGCTTCTACCAGCAGACCCCGAAAGAGAGGTAGAAGGTTAGATGCGGAGAACATGCAGACCATATTGCATGCATTCAGTGTAGGGACTTTGGCAGAAGTCAAAACTATGATATCAGTGTGGAAATCGAAATTGAAACCAAAAGCAGCAGCAGAGCCATCTACTGAGGAATGGGAGACTTTGATTACGGACCCAAGGAACACCCGAGGGTGGCTCACCTTGTTCAAACAAACAGTCCACTTATACTGGTTGATGAAATGCATCATGGCAAAAGCCATCACTAAATTTCAAGGAGGAGAAGGGCATCCGCAGGAAGAGATGAACCCCAAGGAAATCCATAAAGATTTGCAATCTATCCAGCTCCAGTTGCACCACTAGTATGTCCGTCTAGGCAGAATTGAGAGACAGCTATAGGGCATGCGCCAATTCGAAATGCCAGGTTTGAGCGCTAAAGATCTAGCACCGGTAGATTCGTTTGAAGACTAGCTACCAGCAAGATGTGTTCATCTTTCTTTTTGTTATGAAGTTGTTGACGGATATATTTTATTTCAGTAATTTTAGTGTAATAGACTTAAAGGCCTACTTGGCCTAGATGGACAGACTCAAAATTTTCATGTTTTGGATGGGCTATAAAGCAATTCGGTGGCTAACAGACCTGGTTTCCTCTGGGCAGGTTAAGGCCATCGAACATCATATATCTGTAACCTGCTTTTATGATTAATAGAAAAGAAAAGGAATTGCCACACTTTAAAAAAAACATTGCATAACAAAAAGTTAGTAAAAACTTGTAAATTTATTGTGAAGCATAGATCCAATGGAATATCCACAGCAGTTTACAGATCATAAACAAGAAAAGAAATGGGTTAGAGAATACTTTATTTTAGTGGACTCTCTTAGACTTAGATGCCATCTCATGCCACTGCATAGGCACACCACAGCAAGAATCTAACCTTGGTGGACCTTTTGGCACTTTATTGACATCACTAGTGAATTACCTTTTGGTTTTATTTTTAATTTTAAATTGGGTTCTTTTAATTACCCTATGGATTCTGCAAGGTTCCCATTCCCAATCTTTGAAAACGTTTTGAGTGTCGGCCGGAATGTTATACATGACTTAGATACAACTAAGCCTAGTACCCAGCTGAATATTCCACGTATATAAATGCCCGTGCTCTCAATTTATCGGACACACACATAGATGACAACCAGAAAATGTCTCTTTCTTCAGCATTGAAAGTTAACAACACAGCCATTTCTTGTTCCCTTAAGGTAACTTCCTTGCAGGACTATGTCACATCTTAATTAACCCATTTACAAATTTAAGTCTACAATCACTTCAGATTATGTTCAGAAAATGAACCAAAAAGCACCTTTTGTTCCAAAGATGGAGACCGCAACATTTTCAATAAACTATTCAAGAAAACTATAGAATGACTGTGAAATCAAATAAAAGTGTTTCTGGATTGGAAGTTTAACGTACCCAATTCCTTTGGTACCGCCAGTGACTAGGGCTGTCAGGCCTTGCAGCGACCATCTCTGTTGTCTGCTACTTGAACTCTCCCCCATCCTACTCTATGTGCATGAAAAAATACAGCCCAACTTTGCAAAACACTTGGTGAAATGAATTCTCAGGATCCAATATATTATCTCTTTGGCGTGCAGATAACAAACAAATTCAAGACAACCGAAAAAAATATAAACTAAATAGTGGTATTGCAATACAAACAGATATTGAAGTCTTCAATCGATCATGATCCATCCGTGAAATAATTAAAGCTTCGTGGTCTATGAAAAACAGGTACATAGCTCTATGGTTTTACGGAAGTGGACAAATAAATGTTTGCGTGGAGAACACGCGTGTCGTGCAAGATAGAGAAAGCAAGGAAAGACTGGATAGAGCAACAAACATAATTATTAGGAAAGACTGGATAGAGCAACAAACATAATTATTAAAGGGGTGAAAGAGTATGGTAAAAATGAATATACTCTTGACCTTGCAAGAGACTTCTTGAAAGACAAACTCCAATGGCAAGGACAAGTATGTCAAGCATGGAGAGTAGGCAAGCTCAACGGTGAGAGAGCCAGGCCCATAAAAGTCATCTTGGCCAACTTGCATGATAAAGATATCATTCTGAGAAAGAAGCAACTCTTAAGGGGTTCTCGGTTTTTTATAGAAGAAGATTTAACTGTAAGACAACAAGAGGAAAGGAGGGATGAAATGACAAAAGTTAGGGCAGCAAGAGATGAGGGAAAAAGAGCATGGATCTATAAAGGTAAAGCCGTGATTGCGCAATTTGGACCTCCTTCCAAAACAATGCAACAAAATGATAACAAAGAAGAGGCAGCAAACTCTTTAGCAAGAAATGAGGAAGAAAGGTCATTATGGGCAAGTAGGGACAAAGACTCAACTGTGAGTCTTGCATGTCAAAACAAATAGCAATCAAGTCTTACCCAGGTTTCCTTAAGATTAGTTTGTTGGAACTGCAGGGGTTACCCATGGAGACGAGGACCTGGGTTAGGGCCTATTGCGGAAGGTAGAGACATAATTTGCCTCATAGAAACACATGAGCATGAAGGGGGTAAGACACCTTTGTTTGAAGGGTATTGGAAGATAGCAGTGTGGAACAAGGCAGCAGGGAATGGCAAAGGGCACGGGGGTATCATGGTATTAGTAAGAGAAAAAGAAGGTCGTTTCATTCAGCTAGAAAAAGAAGACCCAAATAAACAATTTGTTTGGCTTAAAATATCAGAAAATGGGAATCTCATTAGAATTGCAGCATGCTATTTTGCACCGCAAGTTTCAAAAATCTACAAAAGTAGAGGGCTTGACCACAAAGATCCCTTTGCAGCTCTAAAAACGGATATTGCAATATATTCTCAGCTAGGTGAAGTCCTTATAGTGGGGGATTTCAATGCTAGAACTGCAAGTGAACAAGCTAGCATTCTTTGTTGTAAAGAAGACAATGACCCTATCTGGCTTACAGAAGAGAGTAATCATCAGTGGAAACGAATTTCAGAGGATAAAGGCTGCAATATCTTTGGAGAACAACTGCTTATGCTATGTGGGGCTTTTGATTTAGTCATTTGTAATGGGTTGACTAAATGGGAAAAGTCCGGTAATTTCACTTGCAATACTTACAATGGAGCAAGTGTAGTAGATTATGTAATTTGCTCGCATAGTTTGTGTGAAAAAATGGAGGAAGTGTTGATTGGAGATCAAATTTGGGACTTAAAATCAGATCACAAGCCAATCTATTTAAGTTTCTCTTGGACCGGAAAAAAGCAATTGGGGTTGAAAAATCAATGTGTTCAACAAAATCCCCCAAAGGGCAGAATTCTTTTGAATCCAGCGAATTGTAATACCTTCAAAATAATGCTAGAGAGGCTCTTCAAGAAGGAGGAAATCCCATCTCATGGCCTTCATAGTCACAGATTAACACATTTAATTCAAAGCGCACTTGCTGAGTGCAAAAGAGCAAAAATTAAGAAGTCCGAAAAAATTGCTTTCCGGTTAATGCTTGGTTTGACGAGGAATGCAAAAAGGCAAGGAGAAGGTGGAAGGAATCAGACACGGATAACACAAAGCTCAAAGCTTACAAGCAGTTAGTAAAAAAGAAAAAAGCCGATTTTATGGTTTCAAGGAGAGAAGAACTAATCTTCCTCGGGAAAAATAACCCCAAATTATTTTGGAAGGAGCTCCAATCGAAAAAGGTGCAAACTGAAAACAACATTACAGCTTCTAAATGGTTTGACTATGCAAGACAGCTTTATGAGCAGGACCCCAAGGTTGACCCTCCTCCCTTGGTCAACACAGACACAAAACTTTTCACGGTGCAAGAGGTAGAGATGGGTATCAAGAAGTTGGGCGCTGGAAAAGCAAAAGACTTAGATGAACTCCAAGCAGAGTATCTAAAGTGGGGCTTAAAATTTCTTTCACCTCACATCACAAAAATTTTCATCAACATCTTACAGCAGGTGTTCCCCACAGATTGGACAACTAGTATGGCAATACCTCTTTTCAAGAGTGGTGACGTCAATAATCCCTCCAATTATAGAACCATAATGATAAAACCCTTGTTTGCAAAGTTATTTGGAAGCATGTTGGAAAAGAAAATCAGCAAGTGGGCAGAAGAAAGAGATAAACGTGCTAAAGGGCAAGCAGGTTTTAGACCTAAACATTCCACAGTTGATCATTGTATAACTTTAAGGCACATCATTGAAAAAGGTTGGGAAAATAAGGAAGAAGTTTTTTGTTGCTTTGTTGATTTCAGAAAAGCCTTTGACACAGTTCCTAGGGATAAGCTTTGGGGCAGAATGGAGGAACTCGGGGTTCCCAAGCATTTGAGAGCAACTGTGCATAGGTTGTATGAAGAGGTGAAAGTCAAAATCAGAACTTCAGCTGGCATTTCTGAAAGTTTTAGAAGCGATATCGGGGTCAAGCAAGGTTGCCCATTGTCTCCTACCCTTTTTGGGTTATATATTGACAAGCTTGAAGAGGGGCTAAATTCGCAAGGGGGTGACGGTATCCATTTGGGCAAGTTCGTTATCAGGCTTCTTTTGTACGCAGATGACCTTATATTGATTGCTAATTCGGCTCTTGGTTTGCAAGAGCATTTACATTTCCTTGAGCATTTTTGTAAAAGGGTTGGGATGCAAGTCAATATTAGCAAAACGAAAGTAGTGGTTTTCTCTAACAAAAGAAAGCATAACCAACATAAGTTCTATTTTGGAGGCAGCATTTTGGAAGAAGTTGCAGATTACAAATACCTCGGAATTGACTTCAACAAAAATTTAAGTTGGGATGGTTGTAGAAAGAAAAGAACTTTAGGGGGTTTGAAAGCATTTTATGCTCTTCAAAACAGGTGTAGAGAGGCAGAGCTGTGGGACTGGAAAACCACCCTAACTCTTTTTGGGCTTCTAGTGATTCCGGTGATTCTTTACGGTTGTGAACTATGGGCCAGCAGCACAACCAAGATGCAGTGGAAACAAATTGAGAAAATTCAGAAACGTTTGATTACAAACAAATTCAAAATTAAATGTGCAGTTCCTTATGCTATCCTGTTAAGTGAAACAGGGGCTGCTCCTATTGAAGCAATTGCTATGGTGCGAGTCATAAGGTATCTGAAAAAAATTGAGCAAATGGAAGAGGATAGATGGCCTAAGGTGGTGTTTAGTGACAGATTGTGTAAAAGACAGAAGACTTGGATGCGGAAAAATAACAAATGGTTTAGTAAATGGGGTATTTGCTTGAGCATGTGTCCTACAAACAGTAAAGAGATAAAAACTTTTGTTATGGATAAATTCCATAAACATACTTGGAAGAAAGAGTTAGAGAGAAAGAAGAAGTACTACATAGAAGAGTTTAACCCCACACATAACCATCAACAAAAGGCATACATAGGCGCTGATATTTCTTGGAGATCTAAAATTCTTATTGCTCAATTAAGGACTAATTCTCATCAACTCCGTTGTGAAACAGGGCGCTGGAAAAGGCCAAAAGAAATGTGGGAAGAAAGAGCATGTATTTTTTGCTCCTCCGGAAAAGTGGAAACAGAAAAACATTTCATTCTAGAATGTGAGGCCTTCAAGGACACCAGAAAAAACTATGCAGGCATTTTGGCAGCTAATTCTTGGGATAATCTATTCAGCGAAGAGTTTATTACCAGCCGGGAGTGCCTAATGTAAATCGCGTAAAAGGCCAAGAGCCGATAGAGAGACAATCGTCCCATAAAGGCTTTAGCCTCGTGGACATTAAAAATTCTTTCTTTCTTTCTTTTCTTTTTAATTAATATTGTTAGTGTTTACTGTTGTTCGTTGATTTGTTTTTTTTTTTTTTTTAATGGCGTAGTCTACCTATGCTACGTTTTGGCCTTCCCGGCTACCGATATTTTTAGATTTTCCGGTACCGTCTCCCTAGGCCCCTTGCCGGGGTTCGTCTCCGTTTCATGTCCGTCACCGTTCACCGTGTAGCTCCGTCCTAGAGCACTCACACTCCAACTCCAGCTCCCCATGCAATTCAAACTCCAGCTCACCGCCCAATTCACACGCTAGAGTAATAGGACCAGAGCTCACATCTCTCGAATTGCTGCTCACCTCGTCCATCCAGAGCATTCACATGTATAATTGGGATACATAATTCTGTTAAAGAATTAATCATTCGGTTAGTTTAGAAGTAGTTCTAGATTAGTTAGCAATCAGTGTCCAGATTCAGTTTATGCATAACTGTTTCTGACTTGTATAAATATACATTTCTCTTTTCAATAAATAGAGATCTTGTGCAGTTGTGCTCTCTGCAATTCTCTGTTGTCTCATTTGTTAATTTGACATGGTATCAAAGCTTAGAGTTGATCTTGTTGATCTTCTTTGTGAATCTGTTTTTATGTTTGTTGTTTGATCGTTGGAGTAGCAGAGACAAAGATCGGGCCACAAGAGGAGTCTGATTAGTCAGTCAAAGAAGACCGAGCCAGAGACAAGATTTAGTCTGGAGTTTGTTCGAGAAGCAGATAGTAGTTGGGCAAATTGTTTTGTTGATAGAGTTACCTGAGAGAACGTCGCTGGTCAAGTTGGATTCCAGTTTGAGAGGGAGAAAATTTGGCTGCAAATTGTGGAAGTTCGAAACATTCGACTGTTGTTGCCGCCAGTGACTGCAATTAACTACGTCAAGTGAGGAGGCGTTTGACCGGTTGAAGAAAACCGTCGAAGGGTAAAGGGCCGCCGGTTTCTTTTACTGTTGCTACTAGTCCTCTATTCCATATTTTATTTTCCTGTTGCGGTTGGATAAGCAGCCTTGCCCTTGCCGCCAAAGATTTTTTGTTCCATATGAAAGACCTCCGATGAAGGTTTTAAAGAACATGCACCGAAACGCGTTGTAGATGGCCGACACTTGTGGAGAATGCATGATTGTTTGTTGTTGATGGAGTAGCAGTCTAGAGACTACGTTCGGAAATTGAGCCGCTCGTTGTACATGGCCGAGCCACTGTTAGGCTGTGAAAGAAGACGACAAAGCCGCCGGATAGAAAGAGCCGAGGAAGAGCCCCAATTCGCATAGCCCTACTACCTCTGCCGGAGAGAAAGAGCCTGTCTGCTGCCTCTGCACGCTGGAGTGAAAAACCCTCTACACGCTGGAGTAAAAGGAAACATGCATACTTTTAGTCTTGGGGGAAAGCGGAACTGAGCGGTCAAATAAAATTAGGAGAGGTGAAGGTATGAAATCATTTTAAACATCAAGTTGTTTTGAAAAGGGCTTATAGGTTAATGAAAAAAAGGCATTTAAAAGTAATGTTAAAAGCATGAAGGAATGTGGAGCAATTGCATTAAAGTGATTTAGGCAAAAAGAAAGTCTCTATTTATTTAATCCTTTTTTATTGTCATATGAAATTCATATGGCTTATATATGGCCATGTAAGGTGTTTTTAATGCCCCATATGATTTGAAATAACAAAAAAACCATTTTTGTTAAAGGATTATTTTAATTTTTAAAGGTTTTTAAAAAGGAAAAAGGTTTATTCAAAAGAGCATGAATGAAGTTGAAGGTTTATTTAAAAGAGCATGAATGAAGTTGAAGTTTTTTAAAAAGAGAGATTTCTTTTAAGAAAATGAGATTTAAAAGAGGCTGCAATTTTAAAAGGTATTTTTAAGCTTTTAAAGGATATGAGATTTTGTTGAGAAAAGGAATTTAGATTAATTAAAAAAAAAACAACTTAAATTATGAGAAAGTGAAAATTATGAGAAAGTGAAAGTGTCAAAAAGTGAAAATGTGAAAGACTTGTTAAAGTATTGTCTTACTACATAAATTTTGGAGGTTTTTGGAAGCAAGGTATTTGATGCATATGTAGGGAAGTCAAGCAACGAGGTCATGGGAAAAGCCAAGAGGCTAAAGCAAAAACAGAAGATGTTCCAGACCTTTTTAGATCTGGAAATAAATAGGCAAAAAGACGCTTATGCATTAAAATGCATAAAAGAATCAGTGGATGAAAGTATACTTCCCTTGATTTCAGATGCCAAGACAGCCAAAGAGGCTTGGGATACCCTTGAGATATGTTTTGGTGAAGTTAAAGATGAAGGTGGATCTGTAGCAGCAGATCTAAAACGAGATGCAGAATTTGTTGAATCCCACTGTGCTCAGTCACAGGTGGATGATGTCTGCGAAGAAAGTGTAGAACGAGATGAAGAGTTTGTTGAATCCCACTGTGTTCAGTCACGAGTGGATGATGTATGTGAAGAAAGTGCAGAAGCCGCAGAGAGAGAACATGAAGATGTTTGTGAACTCCACTGTACACAGTTACAAGTGGACGAAGATTTGTTGATACCAGCAACATGGATTGCTGATGAAGATTTGGTGATTCCAGCGACAGAGCTTGCTGACGAAAGTTTGATGAAACCAGCAACACAGTTTGCTGATGATGACTTGTTGATTCCAGCAACACAGCTTGCTGATGATGAGATGGTAAATCCAGCAATGCAACTTGCTGATGAAAATTTGATGGTTGATGTTAACTTTGATAATGAATTTTTGACTAATGATGACTGGTTGCAGATGATGCAACAAAAATATGATATTGACATGATGTTATTTGGTGAGATAACCCCACTGCAGTTAGTGGAAGACAACCTGTTTGCAGCATCACAGGTTAGTGGAAAAGAGACAAAGATAGAAGCAAAGAAAGTAGTCTGCAAAGAAAAAGCAGAAGCAGAGAAGGATGCAGAAGCAGAGAATGAAGCGCAACAACAGAAAGCTCTCACTGCAGAGCAGAAGGAAACAGAGATAGAGTTAGAAATAGAGAAAGAAGCACAACAGGAGAAAGCTCTCATTGCAGAGCAAAAAGACCGGAACCAATGTCATTCTGGAAATATTTTGGATTCTGATATTGATTTCCAATATGCAGGTACACAAAATGATTATGAAGAAGAGTTAAAGTTTATTGAAACATGGCTTGCAACACCATGTCTGGATAAGATCTACACAGAAGATGTAGAATTGAATGTTGAAGAGGATATGCATGATGAACATGTTAATGAAATTTTCATGCATTGGAGTTTTGAAGAAATAAGACATTATTATAATATTATGTTGCAGTAGATTGATCATGAAAACCATAATACAGTAGACAGTATGTGGCAGCAGCCCACATTTCTGGAAGATGTCCAGGACATGCTTAGACAACATGGAATTGTAAAAGCCCTGCACCAGCAAATGAAAAGTCCGAGGTTTGAACAATACAATGAGACGCACATGATGAAACAATTTAGAGGCTACAGAATTTGGAAGAAAAGAAGAAGAAAACCAAATCTAGTTAAAAGTCAAGAGACTTCTCTCTGACTTCGGAAATATAGAATGAATTTCAATGTCAAAAGTTAGGAATAAAATAATGTAACCCTCAAGATTAAGAGGGGGTGTTAAAGAATTAATCATTCGGTTAGTTTAGAAGTAGTTCTAGATTAGTTAGCAATCAGTTTCCAGATTCAATTTATGCATAACTGTTTCTGACTTGTATAAATATACATTTCTCTTTTCAATAAATAGAGATCTTGTGCAGTTGTGCTCTCTGCAATTCTCTGTTGTCTCCTTTTGTTAATTTGACAAATTCAACATCCCAAATCAATTTCTCTGCTCTTGAAATGAGTTGTTGCTGAATCTGTGTGATGGGAAGCTGCAGAATGGATTAGTAGAGCGCATCGATCGTAGATCGGCAAGGCCTCTGGATTCAAGGTGTCCATCCTCGGAGCCTCGCAAGGCATCGGACAACCCCTTTTCATGCTCATGAAAATGAATCTGCTAGTCTCAATCTTTCACCTCTATGATGTCATCAATATGCTTCGCTTCACTGAAGATATCAGCCATATGGGCACCACTGTCGTTGTATGCACAATTTTAAGAAATAGGGCTTTCATATTTACTTCATTTTTAGGTCCTAATTATCACAATTTTTGTGTTTTTTTAGGGCCGTGGATTTGTGGGCAAAGAGTAGCTTGAAGCAACCTTGTGGGAATGGATCTCATGATCATCTCTGCAGGAATTCCACGGAAACCCGGGATGACTAGGGATGATTTGTTCAATATCAATGCGGGAATCGTCCGCACCTTGTGCAAAGGAGTAGCAAGTGTTGTACCAAGGCAATTGTGAATATTATCAGCAATCCTGTTAATTCCATTGTGCCAATTGCAGCAGAGGTTTTTAAAATAGCTATTGCCTATAACCCTCAGCGTTCCATGGGAGTTTAACATTAGATGTTGTAAGAGCAAATACTTTCCTCGTATACAAGCTAAACTTTCTTTTCCACACTTAGTTTTTAGTGGAGTTGGAACCAGCTAATTAGATTAGATTTTCATTCTGGCATTGCTGAGCTTAAGAGTGGTTTAGATTTTCTTTCTGGCATTGCTGAGCTTAAGAGTGGTTTTTAACTGTAAATTTTTTTGGGGTTTTCACAATTTGGATATCTCGCTGACCCTTTTCAAAATTCATAGGAGACATCGTAATATCTGGTACTTTGATATCAAAATACATTGTTGGTAATGTAAATGAAAGACCAACTTGATCATTGCATGGTTCTGGTTGAACACGCTGAAATCGTAGGTGTGGATCCAAAGGAGGTTGATGTTCCCGTGGTTGGTGGGTATGCAGGAATTGCCATTCATTCACCTTTTATCTAAAATTTGCCTTTTGAAATCAAAAAAATAATGGATGCTTCTATTTTGCTGGTTTGTTTAATGTAGTATTCAAAAATGATTTCCAGCGTGCTAATTTTCCATGTTTATATGTTATATTATTTCTATGATATGAATTCAAGTCTTTCACTGATATGTTTTTTTTGTTTTTTTGGAATTGAAACAACATTGTGTGCCAATTATGCCACACAAAACTACTTGAAACAACTTGTTGATGCATGTAATAATTTACCTCTTGATTTTTCTTTGCCTTTTATTCTTTTTCTATTTTTTTTTTTTTAATTTCCAAAATTTATCGAGTGTCTTATTATCCTCTGAGTTTTTAATAATTGTTTCTCTCTCTGTCTTTGAAGATAACTCTGCATTTTGTGTTACTCTGGGGATATTGTTTCATTATTATTTTTGGCTTTTGTTGATTTTTTTGGATAGTTTGTAGTGATTGATATAGTTTATTGTTACATTTTTAACTTTTTCTTTTTTTGTCCATCTTTTAAGTATAAATCTTTTCCAGTCTTTTTCTTGATTTTGGTCTTTTTCAAGCCATTCTTTGCTTTCTGATGAGGAGAAATAAATCTGCGCTTTCATTCCAACAATTGACTTATTTTCTTTTTCTTTTTTTTAATCCTTATTTTAAGACTTTCACTAATATATAAAGCAAAAGCAAGACCAATTTTTTTTTAATAGAAACTAAAGTCTACTATCACCATGCATGAAAATTCTTCATTTTCGAGAGGTCCTTAACAAATCATATTCAAAATGGGGTAGAGAGGGTGTTGAGGTAAACATTTATCTGTTATCTATTAATTTGTATAGACTAGAAGGGAATCTATAGTTATAAACATCCACTGGGCAATCCCTTTTTATGTGATTTGACTCTTGTTGTTTTATTTAATTCATATTGATTTACGGTGAACCCATGAAAAAAAAGATGGAAATGGAAACAAAGCTGCAGCTTGGTCAATGGTGGGATTTTCTGAATTGTATTTAACATTTATTAAATGTAATGTTTTTCCCATAATTTCTACTATGCAATCCTTTTGATTGGTTACTGAGAACACCGCTAAGGATCTATTTGTTGAATCCAAGCATTTGAAGCAACTAAAGTTTTTTTTTATGAAAGAAAAACATATTAATTTCTATACATTTCAATAGGAAATTGCTAACCTCAATGAAATTCCTTATCTTAATACCTCATGATGAAGTAATGTTATCTTTTAAACTCTAAAAAATATGTTTCCTTGACATCAACTCAATTTCTTCTCATTTACATGTCTTACATACTTATCTTTATGAATGACTTAATTATAATTTGTTCACAAAAATATTGTGTTTTTTCCAAATATATATTTTCCTTTCCATTTTTAATTCCTATTTCCTTGCAGTGACTACGAATGTTTTCCAAAAAGCTGAGAACTTTGGGAAATATCAGTGTTACCAACGCATGAAAACAGGAAAACCCATTTTTCTAACCATTATGAGGAAAGGAAATGTAATGTGAATATAATTATTGCAATGCCATAAAGAATTCAAATATCAAGTATAGTGTGATATTCCCCGTGTGGCCGTAGTCTAACTAGACTGCTTTTTCGCCCTGAAAATTATGGAAATTCTGGTAAGAATTTAAGAAAATCTGGTAGGGATTTTTGTAAATCCACGTTATAACTATCAAACTTTAATATTTTGTGTGCCCTAGAGGTTTTTGATGGTGCTGAATCCATTTCCACCATAAAAATCATGATTCAAACACTGTTACTATAAGATTTCTTAAAATTTTTTGGCCTGGATTCCAACCAATTTTGACCGTCCGGGCAATTCCTCCTTCTCGTTAGACAACTCCTTATGTGTGTGATATTATGTCCACGCCTTTCTAACTAGCCAATGTGGTTTAACATCAAGAAAAGTGGTTGGTTCTAAAAGTGTCAACATAATATTCTTAGATGTGATTATCACCGAAAGATTTTATATGCATTCAAATATAGTTTGTTGTTGGAATCATAATTTTATATACTATAGGAGTAAAGTCCATTTAGCACATTCTCACACTTTTTCCAACAATATTACTTTGATATTATTTCTTAAAATAAAGTACATAAAAAAATAATATTATTTTGATATTATTCTAAAATGAAGTACATAAAAATACATCAGACATAGTCGTAAAATCATCTCAAATGAAATACACTTTTAATTTATTAAATAAAATTTATGCTCATAATGGAATGACTAATTCATATATTATCCACTATTGAATAATATTTCCCAAAATATAGAGAAAATATTAATTTAGCGGATTCTCCCTCTTTTACAAAAGTGTTACTTTCCAAACCAAATTTATTCTCATAAATTGAAGTAAAAAAGGATAATTTTGACGTGTGCTCGGAAAACCAACTCCAACAAAAATGCCCTCTAAATTATCAAGTCAAATTTATGCTTATAATGGAATGATAAACATCTATGTGTTACATTATATATATATATATATATATATATATATATATATATATATATATATATATATATATAATTGTTTTTGTTTTGATTCTATTGATGAGTGAAGGTTACCATGTCAAACTTTGAAGGTTAAATAATAAAAAGATCATAATGCTACTACTCAAGTCTCCATATTGGGAGTTACAGTTTGACATGGTTTTTATTATTTAACCTTCAAAGTTTTTATTATATATGAAACTTTGAAGGTTAAATAATAAAAACCATGTCAAACTGTAACTCCCAATATGGATATATATATATATATATATATATATATATATATATATATGAAACTTTGAAGGTTAAATAATAAAAAGATATATATATATATATATATATATATATATATATATATATATATATATATATATATATATAAATATGAAGGTTAAATAATAAAAAGATCATAATACTACTACTCAAGTCTCCATATTGGGAGTTACAGTTTGACATGGTAACCTTCACTCATCAATAGAATCAAAACAAAAACAATTTTGAAGATAATAACAAAAAGACATTTAATCTACAATTGTCATCTTGTCTTGACTGTTTCAATATCATGTGATTTATGTTGAATTCCCTTTTTGTGAATTATAACTTGACATAGTAATTTTGACTACATCAAACACTAAAATTTATTTTCTTATTTTTCTTTTAAATTATTGCAGTTTTTCAAGAAATAATGTTTAATCTCTTTCTACAAATTTCAAATTTCCTAGGGTTATTTATTTATTTATTTATAATATATATACACTCTCTAACCAAAACAAGACTAAATTTTCTCTTTATGAGATATATAGAAACTGTAGCCCCACATGGTCAAACTTCAAATCTGATTGAGTCCATTGGAATTAGCATTCACTATTATGGATGACAAATGAGCCACTCTCTATCGAAATATTCCAAGGAAAAAGAGAGGATCCCATGAGATTTACTTTAGAAAATGTATATATATATGCTACAATGTTCATGATAGAGTATCTAGAACATTCTAAACTCAATATTTCATTTATCTAATTGTAAAAGTATTAAGATACAATAACATAATTGTAGAATTTTCTTTAATCAATGAATCATGACAGCAAACAACAATATCAAAAATAATAACGGTAAAGTTGGTGAATATCTCATACAATCTACATTGAACATCAACAATCTAAGATAAATGATGTAAACATTAAAATATCACAATTTAGATGATAAGTGATGTAAAAAACAAAATATCACAACTTCGATGATAAGTTATTTAAACAACAAAATATCACAAACAAACAACAATATCAAAACTAATAATGGTAAAGTTGGTGAATATCTGGCACAATCCACATTGAGCATCAACAATGCAAGATAACTGATGTAAACAAAAAAATATCACAATTTCAATGATAAGTGATGTAAACAACAAAATATCACAAACAAACAACAATATCAAAACTAATAATGGTAAAGTTGGTGAATATCTGGTACAATCCACATTGAACATGAACAATCCAAGATAACTGATGTAAACAACAAAATATCACAATTTCTATGATAAGTGATGTAAACAACAAAATATCACAAACAAACAGCAATATCAAAACTAATAATGGTAAATTTGGTGAATATCTGGTACAATCCACATTGAACATCAACAATCCAAGATAACTGATGTAAAAAACAAAATATCACAATTTGGATGAGTAAAACTAATGGATTCCATGTGGTTATCTTGAAATTGTGATATATAAAAAATGAAGCCTAAAAATAACCAGTACCAATATCATTTCACAATGTCCATTATAATTGCATAACAATAATATATTTATTTTCATCAATGTGTCAATTCAACATATTTGTTTGTTGTGCCCAAGTTGATCCAAGAACTAGGTTCAATGCAAAAGTCGTGTGATTCTAAATCGAAGAGAATAAAATTATACCCTCTACTTTGGATCTTTGGATCTCAATAACATGTAGAATAAGTTAAAACAAAAAAACTAGGAGAACCAAACTAACAATCATATAATTCTTAATTTGTATAGCTTTAAGACACCATACTCCTCATGATCCCAGTATGCAGTTATATATGAGAGATGAAATTCCTTGGCAATGTTTGACAGTATTTCCTTTCTCAAATTCTCCAAGCTAGATTTGCTAAAACAAACACATTCCAAAATTAAGATTCTTCTCCAAATTGAAATGTTGAAAATATATGTAATTATAACAATGTCTGCATATAAATTCATTGTCACCGTCAATGTTCACTAATTTTTCATCTGCATTCAATGGACTTGGAAGGTAAAATTATCTGATACCAACACAATCGAGTCTTACTTTAGAATAAAAAAATATTGTTAAAAAAGGGTAAAAAATGGTAGTTCACTTACATGTTAGCCTTCTAGTTTATACAAATTAATAGATGACAGATAAATGTTTACCTCAACAACTTCTTTACCCAATTTTGAATATGATTTGTTAAGGACTTCTGGAAAATGAAGAGTTGCCATGGTGATAGTATACTTTAGTTTCTATTAAAAAAAAATTGGCCTTGCTTTTGCCTTATATATCAGTGAAAGTTTTAAAATAAGGATTAAAAAAAATAGAAAATAAGTCAATTGTTGGAAATGAAGAAAAGAACCGATTTATTTCTCCTTAGCCTGAAAAAGACCAAAATCAAGAAAAAGACTAGAAAAGATTTGAAAAACTCAAAGGATAATAAGACCCTATAAATTTTGGAAATTTTAAAAAGGAATAGAAAAAATAATAAAAAGCAAAGCAGAATCAAGAGATAAATTATTACATGGATCTGTAAGTTGTTTCAAGCAGCTTTGTGTGGCATAATTGACACACAATTTTGTTTGAGTTCTAAAAAAACAAAATAAAAACACATAAGTGAAAGAATTGAATTCATATCATAGAAATGATATAACATATAAACCTGGAATCCTACCTATCCTGCTAGTTGCTGGAAATCATTTTGTAATATTACATTAAACAAACCAGCAAAATAAAAGCATCCATTATTATTTTTTTGTTTCGAAAGGAAAACTTTAGATAAAAGTTCAATATTGGCGATTCCTGCATACCCACCAACCACTGGAACATCAACCTCTTTTGGATCCACACCTAAGATTTCAGCGTGTTCAACCAGAACCATGCAATGATAAAGTTACGTTACCAACAATGTATTTTGAAATCAAAGTACCAAAAATTATGATGTCTCCTATGAATTTTGAAAAGGGTCAGCCAGATATCCAAATTGTGAAAACCCCAAAAAAATTTTACAGCGAAAAACCACTATTAAGCTCAGCAAATCTATTCTAATTCGCTGGTTCCAACTCCACTAAAAAGTAAGTGTGGAAAGGAAATTTTAGCTTGTATACGAGGAAAGTATTTTCTCTTACAACATCTAATGTTGAACTCCCATGGAACGCTGAGGGTTATAGGGAACGACTATTTTAAAAACCTCTGCTGCAATTGGCACAGTGGAATTTACAGGATTGCTGATAATATTCACAATTGCCTTGGGACAACACTTGGTTACTCCTTTGCACAGGGTGGTGACGATTCCCGTGTTGATATCTAACAAATCATCCCTAGTCATCCCAGGTTTCTGTGGAATTCCTACATAGATGATCACGAGATCCATTCCCACCAAGGTTGCTTCAAGCTAATCTTTGCCCACAAATCCACGCCCCCAAAAATATGAAAATTGTAATAATTAGGACCTAAAAATGAAGTAAATAAGAAAGCCCTATTTCTTAAAATTGTGCATACAACAATAGTGGTACCCATATGGCTGATATCATCAGTGAAGCCAAGCGTATTGATGAAATAATAGAGGTGAAGGATTGAGACCAACGGATTCATTTTCATGAGCATGAAAAGGGGTTGTCCGATGCCTTGCGAGGCTCCGAGGATGGACACCTTGAATCCAGAGGTGATGCCAATCTATGATTGATGTGCTCGACTACTCCATTCTGCAGCTTCCCATCACACAGATTTAGCAGCAACTCATTTTAAGAGCAGAGAAATTGATTTGGGATGTTGAATTATGGATCCCAATTAAACTTGCGAATGCTCTGGATGGAAGAGGTGAGCAGTAATTTGAGAGATGTGAGCTCTGGTCCTATTAGTCTAGAGTTTGAATTGGGTGGTGAGATGGAGTTTGAATTGCATGGGGAGCTGGAGTTGGAGTGTGAGTGTTCTAGACGGAGCTACACGGTGAATGGTGACGGACATGAAACAGAGACGAACCCTGGCAAAGGGGCCTAAGGAGGCAGTACCAGAAAATATAAAAATATTGGGTAGTGGAAGGCAGAAAGTATTAGCATGAGTAGACTACACCTTTTTTAATTGCAGAATATTAAGTGGGATAATAGCTTTTTAAGAAGAGGGATAATATGATGTTGTGCTAGTTGTTAAATTGTTTTATGGATTGCCAGTCATCTATATGTTTTTGAGCATTTTTGTAAAGCAGTGGGGATGCAAGTCAATACCAGTAAGACCAAAATAAATATTTTCTGTAATAAATGGAAGAAAAGCCAACATACGTTCTTCTTTGAAGGTAACATTCTTGAAGAAGTAAATGAATACAAGTACCTCATGATCGATTTCAACAACAAGCTTAATTGGGAGGATTGCAGAAAGAAATAATTTTAGGAGGGTGGAAAGCACTATATGCACTTCAAAATAGATGTAGAGAGGTATAGTTATGGGATTGGAACACGATCAAAGTACTTTTTGGACTCCTATTTTGTCCAATGCTATTATATGGGTGTGAATTGTGGGCTAGCATCATCCTTGTTTCAAAATGGAAACAAATTGAAAAAATTCAAAAACACTTGATCATGAGCAAGTTCAAAATAAAAAGTTCAGTTCCCTATGAGATAATGTTGAGTGAAACGGGGGCAGCTCCCATCGAAGCAATTGCCATGGTGCGTCTTATAAGGTATGTAAAAAGAAATGGGAGGAGGTAGATGGCCGAAAGTTATATTCAATGAAGGTATGAGTGAAAGAAAGAAATCATGGATGAGACAAAACAACAAATGGATGCAAAAATGGAATAGTTTCCTGAATGCATGTCCCACAAATAGCAAGGAGTTAACGAATTTTGTGTTGGAGAAGTTCCTTAAGGGTATATGGGGAAAAGAGTTGGGTAGAAATAAGAAGTATTATGTTCAGGAATTTGACCCCGCTTGTGATCTCCAAAAAAAATAAAATATCGGAGCTAACATTCTGTGGTGAGCAAAGGTTCTTATTGCTCAATTAAGAACTAAATCACATCAACTTCGGTGTGAAACGAGACGATGGAAGAGACCTAAAGAATCTTGGGAAGAAAGGGTATGTACCATTTTCACTTCTGGGGCATTGGAATCAGAAAAACATTTCATTTTGTAATGTGACACTTTTAGAGACATGAGGGATAGTTATTGCAAATATGTTAGCATCAATTCCGTGGCATTGTCTTTTCAGTGATGGAACTGTTATAAGGTTGGGTCAGCTCATCATCAATTTGAGTAAGAAAAGGATTGAATTGCAGAAAACAAAAAACAAGGAAGTTGGTGGTCCCATAGACTATTTTTAGTCTCGTGGACATTAAAATATCATTCATTCATTCATTCATATGTTAAACTCCATTCGTTGTTTTTATTTTTTTCCAATAGCGTTTTTCATTATTTTTGTATTTTTTTCTGTTTTTTTCGCCATAGTTTAACTAAATTTGTTTTTACCACGAAAATAATACAAATTAAGTAAGATTTTAAGAAAAGGACAGCGAAGTTTTGTAATCAAGGTTATAGATATCAAACTTCAATATTTTGGGTGCCCCAGAGGTTTTGGATGGTGCTAAATCCATTTCCACCATCAAAAACATGATTCAAACACTGCTACTGCAAGATTTCTTAAAAAAATTGCCTGGATTCCAGCCGTTTTGGTTGTCAATGGGGCAACCCCTCTACCTGAAATAAACTCCTTTGTTTTTAACCTTCATTAGTTAGTGTTTGTTGTCTCGTTGATGTTGAATTACACACTTTTCAAAACTATTGATGATGACAGCCCATGAACCACCTCACATTAATGTCATGCATTAATACTTAGGATCACTTTGTGCAGGCTTCACCCCTTCCCTTATGTCCTTGTCTCGATTGACCTCATCTCTTTCATCGTTTGAATTGCACCACAGGTAGAATTCTTGTAACCATCATTGTTTGCTCCTCAATCGCCCTCCTCCCCTGGAGCGTGGACAATTTTCACTTCAACTATGGACTTTGCGATATAACCTCAGCTCACATTGAGATTCAATAAGAAGATCCTAGTGAAAATTATGCACCTACACTAGGATGGAGCCTCAGGCTATTTTTAAGTGGATGTCTATTTATAGATGCATGAGCAAATTCTATTTATAGATGAGGTCTATTTATAGATGTATGTGCAAGTTCTATTTATAGATGCATGTCGACTATTATTATCCCTTAATATTAGTTGGACAATAAATAATAATCTATTCTCAATGAGCACTTGGAAATAGTTAACTGAAGTGGAAAATCAGTTAGCTATAGGAATTTCGAGTTGAGTGGTTGGTTGGTGGGACATGCAAGTGGAATTAGTGGTAACTGAGTGATTCGAAGTTGTAACAGAGTTGGAAGTGTAGTTATGAGAGTTGTAAAGTAGTTTAACTCAGTTAAGTGAGTTAAACTCAGTTGTGCCAGTTGTAACTGAAGATACACTAGTGAGAGATCAAGTGAATTAATTATTAATTAATTCACAATCAGTGGTATCACATGCAACTGAAGATTTACTACTATTAACTACATGCATGTCAGATCCAGTGGAGACCCAATTGAGGCGTAGGTGAAAGGGACAAATTGACTATCAGTTATGACATTAACGGTTGCACACATGCAACCACACACACATTGGATGTGCCCATGAGGATTGCGCAGTCAAGGCAAGCAGGATTCCATTAATTCAGGGATTGCTATCAGCTGGGATTGCGCAATGGAGGTAGGCTATCTGGAGACAGTAAATTGGCTAAGGAACTTGCCAATTTTTGTATGACAGTGTGAGACAGTTAGTGATTGTACTGAGAGATCTTGGATTGGACCTTTGTATGTACTTGTTTCAGGATCCATGATATAATACATCATAGAAGATAGTGGGGGTTTTAGCTATATGCTTTCCCCGAATTAAATTATATGTGTTATGTGTGATTGATCTTTCTTCATTATATTGCTATTGGCGATTGTGTTTTGAATTCCGCAAAGATTTTGTAGAAGCGATTATGTATTTAACAGTGGCATATAATTGTTAGATCAGGAGAATCCAGGAAATACATATTATTTATTAAATTTCTACATGGTATCAGAGCACAGAAGATTGCAATTTTGAAGCAGGAGTTGAGTTTGTTGGTGGAAAGAATTCAATTTTGCAGAAAGAATTTCTTGGTGCTATAGTTGAGTTAACATCGAAATGGCTTTCAATGGCTTGCAGCTAGAGTATGCACTCGAGGGTAGCTTGAACTACATTTCTTGGAAGTATAGGATGGAGGCGATGCTCAAAGATAATGGCTTGAAGGAATCCATTGACAATGATGTTCCTAAGCTTGCTTCGACAAATGTTGCATTACTTGATGCATGGAAAAAGAAAGTGGAAAAGGCGAGGAGGATTATGTTGGAAGGTGTACGAGACCACATTGTCTCAAGCATTCATGGGAAAGCCACACCATATGCTATGTGGAAGGCTTTGACAGATCTTTTCCAAAGAAGGAGCAACCATAGGAAATAAGCACTCAAAGATAAACTCAGGAAGATCAAGATGGAAAAGGGCGACAACATTCCAAAGTATCTCACAAAGTTTGTCCAATGTTGGGATGAAATGGGGAGTGTGGGAATAACTGTTGCTGATGATGATTTGGTGAGTTTGGCTCTCTTGGGACTTCCTAAGAGTTGGCACAGTTATGAAAACTCTGTCAACGGACTGGGAACGACTGTGATCGGATCTGGTGCAGGAGGATTTCAGGCGGAACACCAGAGATGGCTCTTCATCAAAGAATGATGATGAAGAGGATTGTGCTTTGGCTACCAAGGCGAAGAAGGGGAAGGGGAATAAATTCCATTCTAAATCTAATTCTAAAGGCAAGAAGCTGGATATGTCCAAGGTGAAGTGTTTTCACTGTCACAAACATGGGCCTCTTGCTACTAACTGTCCGCAGAAGAAGAATAACAAGAAGGTTGTTGGAGCTGCAACTAGTGAGGCCCTTGCCTCGCAATTTGAACTTGACTTCTCCTTGATCGCATGCATGGTGTCAGGTGCATTGGGATCAGTGTGGTATTTAGATAGTGGCGCTTCCTTCCACATGATGGGAGATAAGGAGCTTTTCAGTGACTTGGAGGGGAAAGATCTCCATATGCATATAGAGATGGGCGACGATGGACGATACAGTGCAACTAGCATTGGTACCATTACCTTTCAGAGGGAGTCAAGTAAACCATTTCAATTGAAAGATGTTATGCATGTTCTAGGTCTGAAGAAAAACTTGGTCTCAATCGCAATGTTGGAGGACAGAGGCTATGACGTTGTTTTCAGCGATGGAAAAGCTTTCCTACGACATAAAACAACGGGTCGAGCCAAGAGGATAGGGATTCGAGTTAAGAATATCTACAAGATGGAGATAGATGGCTGCACTACCATGATGGGCAAGGCAAAAAAAGTGGTGAGCCGGGATGAGGGCGAATTATGGCATAGGCCATTGGTCCATCTTCGTCATGGAGCCTTGAAAGTCACGCAACAAATATCGATTGGACTTCCAATGGGAACACTTGCTTAGTTAGATCAGTGCAAGGGTTGCACCATGGGGAAGTATGTAAAGTCCACCTTTCATGAAAAGGAGAACCGTGCTTCGGGGATCCTTGAGAGAGTTCACATATACATGTGTGGACCGTTCTCGGTTGCTTCAACAACAAAACATAAGTATTATGTTATTTTTGTTGATAACTTTTTTCGTAAATGCTGGATCTTCTTCATGCAGAAGAAGGATAAAATTTTCTCAAAGTTCTATGAGTTTAAGGCATTGGTGGAGAAAGATTCGGGGAAGCATGTGAAGGCTCTGAGGAGGGATAATGGTGGAGAATACATCTCTAACGAATTCAAGAACTTCTGAAGTAAAGAATGAATTCAAAGAGAACTCATAGCACCTCATAACCCACAACAAAATGGGGTTGCGGAGAGGAAGAACAGAAAGATCGTGGGTGCAGCGCAAGCGATGTTGCATGACCAGGGCCTACCAATGCATTTTTGGGCGTAAGCATGCAACACCGTGGTTTATGTGCAAAACCATTGTCCTCATAGAGTACTTGGCATGAGTACACCTGAAGAAGCTTTCACTGGTAAGAAACCAGATGTTTCACACTTTAAGATTTTTAGCTCATCTGTTTATGTGCATGTGACCAAGGATGCCAGGAAGAATATGGAGCCGACCGCTGAAGTTGGGATATTTTTGGGGTACACATAAACACCCCATAATTATCGTGTGTATTTTCCAAACAGTCGAATGACTGTGGTGCGACGGGATATAAAATTCAATGAGGGGAAAGCCATGCGGTTGTCGCTTGAGAGGGATTTGGACTTGTATGCGGAGGAGGAACTGTTGGTTCCCAAAGATGAGTCTCTATATGTGGATCAGCCACAGGAGGAGGTTCATGGAGTGGAGGATTCCACTCACGCAGATCCAACCATCAAAACTGGCAGAAGGCGTACCACATAAGTTGATAGGATGAGACTTGATGCTACACAGAATGTAGGAGCCCCTACTTCACAGCAAAGACAAAGACTGTCTCCTGACCAATTTACTAGATACATGGCTCTCATAAGAAAATGTATTGTGACTGAGCCATCTTCCTTTCAGGAAGCAGTGCAGGAGCCCACATGGGTAGATGCAATGGTGGAGGAGTATGACTCCATTGTCAAAAACAGTGCTTGAGAAATTGTTCTAAGGCTGGTTGATAAATCAGTGGTAGGTTCGGGATGAATCTACAAGGTAAAGCAAGTTGTTGATGGGAGTGTTGAGAAATAAAAGGCCAGATTTGTGGCCCGGGGCTTCTCACAGATCGAGGGGATAGATTATGAAGAAACCTTTGCACCTGTCGCAACGTATTCTTCCATAAGGACCATCCTTGCTCTCTCAACTTTTTTGGATGGTGCACTCATCAAATGGATGTGAAGACTGTGTTTCTCAATGGGATCATTGAGGAAGAGGTGTACATAGAGCAGCCTAAAGGATTTGAGATCTTCAGCAGCGAGTTACATGTGTGTTGACTCAAAAGAACATTGTATGGGCTGAACCAAGCACCCCGTGCTTGGTACACTCGGATAGACATCTGTTTCATTGGACTTGGCTTCACCAAAAGTGAAGCGGGTGCAAACCTATACCAAATTGTGGTGGAGGGTAAGCTTTTAATCATTGTTATTTATGTTGATGATTTAATACTGACTAGTGATGAGTAGTTGATACAGTCATGCAAGGAGGACTTTACAAAGGAGTTCAAGATGAAGGATATGGGCCTTGTTCATTATTTCCTTGGATTGGAAATATGGCAGTGAGATGGTGAAATTTTTGTGTCTCAAGGCAAGTATGCAAGTGAGATACTGGGTAAGTTTCACATGGAGGGTTGAAAACCCATGGATACTCCTCTTCCAGGAAACTGGAGGAAAGAGGATGCTACTTCTAGAAAGGTAGTGGATGCTACTGTCTATCGACAGTTAGTGGGTTTGCTAATGTATCTAGTGAACATGAGACCGAACATTTGCTATGCGGTTAACCAGCTGATTCAAGCAATGGTTAATCCTACCAAGCTCTTTTGGAAGGCGAGAAAGCATGTCATGAGATAACTGAGGGGCACATCTGAGTATGGTTTATGGTATAAACAGATGAATGAGGTGAAGTTGCATGGCTTCACAGATGTAGATTGGGTAGGCAACCCATCAGACAGAAAGAGCACATCAGGGGGGATCTTTAGCATTGGATCTACAGTTGTTTCTTGGTATAGCAAGAAGCAGAGATCTGTGGCACTCAATTCAACGGAAGCGGAATACATGGCAGCAAGTCAAGTTGCATGTGAGGCTATCTAGATGAGAAAGATCTTGGTTGGTTTGTTTGGTTCTCATTTAGATCCGACAGTGATTCATTGTGATAATCAGAGTTGCATTAAACTCTTGATTAATCCTGTGTTTCATGATAAATCTAAGCATATAGATATCTGGTATCATTATATCAGAGATTGTGTGTAGAGGAAGATCATGTTGCTTCAGTACATTCCTACGGAATATCAGGATGCAGATATTCTGATGAAGGCGCTCACCAGGATAAAATTGGAATACCATAGAGACAGGATCGGGGTGAAGGATAATTCCTTTCTTGTTGAGATTCAACAAAAAGATCCTAGTGAAAATTATGCACCTACACTAAGATGGAGCCACAGGCTATTTTTAGTTGGATGTCTATTTATAGATGCATGGGCAGATTCTATTTATAGATGAGGTATATTTATAGATGTATGTGCAAGTTCTATTTATAGATGCATGTCAACTATTATTATCCCTTAATATTAGTTGGACAATAAAAAATAATCTATTCTCAATGAGCACTTTGAAATAGTTAACTGAAGTGGAAAATCAGTTAGCTATAGGAATTTCGAGTTGAGTGGTTGGTTGGTGGGACATGCAGCTGGACTTAATTGTAACTGAGTGATTCGAAGTTGTAACAGAGTTGGAAGTGTAGTTATGAGAGTTGTAAAGTAGTTTAACTCAATTGTGCCAGTTGTAACTGAAGATACACTAGTGAGAGATCAAGTGAATTAATTATTAATTAATTCACAATCAGTGGTCTCACATGCAACTGAAGATTTACTACTATTACCATGTCAGATCCAGTGGAGACCGAGTTGAGATGTAGGTGAAAGGGACATATTGACTATCAGTTGTGACATTATCGGTTTCACACATGCAACCACACACACATTGGATGTACCCATGAGGATTGCGTAGTCAAGGCAAGCAGTATTCCATTCATTCAGGGATTGCTATCAGCTGGGATTGGGCAGTGGAGGCAGGTTGTCTAGAGACAGTAAATTGGCTAAGGAACTTGCCAATTTTTGTATGACAATGTGAGACAGTTAGTGATTGTACTGAGATCTCTCGGATTGGAGCTTTGTATGTAATTGTTTCATGATCCATGATATAATACATAATAGAATATAGTGGGGTTTTTAGCTATATGCTTTCTGCAGAGTAAATTATTTGTGTTATGTGTGATTGATCTTTCTTCATGATATTGCTATTGGTGATTGTGTTTTAAATTCCGCAAAGATTTTTTAGAAGCGATTCTGTATTTAATAGTGGCATATAATTGCTAGATCAGGAGAATCCATGCAATACATATTTTGTATTAAATTTCTACAGCTCATGCTTGGGGCACCAGAATGCAAGGGATTTGTTTGTCACTCTTTGTTGAATGGTAGGTGTGGTTCTTTTACATTGACTATATATTACGAATTGAAGGAGTTTTCTTAATTAGCTTTTCATGGTTCTAATTTTTTAAAATCTTCTTCAAAATAACCTATGGAAAAAGTTAGCACAATTTTTTTTTTCTTTTGATTGCTAATGAGGTTGAACACTTCAACCTAATTTCTATGTGCTTGATTAAGAGTTATCTCATTGGGGTCTAGCAAGTCTCAAGTTGAAATTTTTAGTTATATATTTGCTGGATGGCTTTTGTAGGTTCAATCGAAGAAGTAAAGATACTTGCCAAATTTTATGTTATTTAATTTATAGATATTAAATTAACAAATAGCTAAAATGATGATCCAATGATAAGATTATACCTTGGTTGCATAATTAGTTGTTTTGCATAGATACATAATCAAATTGTAGAGAAAAAATATAGTTTTTAGAATTTAAGCATAGTTATTTAGAAGCATATTGGTATTAGTATCATGGAAACAAAAATGGCCAAGATGAGAGTTCAAATGAATCGACAACAAAGATGGTCAAGATGTAAATTCAAATTAATTGGAAAAGAAGATAAACAACAAGTGCAAGAAAACAATAATTATTTAGCACTAGTGTTGAGAGGTTAAAAGTAATAAAAGCCCCATTGTAACACAGTGAATGTAAGGAATAATAGAACATAAGAGCTCAATTTGTCATTGTAAACTATCTTGAGGGACTAACTGAAGAAAATCCAAACAGAAAACTAAAGTGTGAAGTGTTTCAGCAAGTGTGAGAAGTTTCATAATTTGAAGGAGATTTGAGCCTAGATTGATCCATAGTAAAAAATAAAATCCTATGAGTGAGGCAGTGTCTTGAAGTGTTTGAAACATTTAAGAGTCAAGTTCTTGCCCTTACACTATTGAAAATAACTTAGAACATCTTAAATTACCTAGTTTTCATTTTATTTAGGGTGGATTTCAACTTATAGCAAGTCAATTTTCATTCCATGGTTATAATTCATTAAGAAGTCTACATATAGTCAATATTTGAATGATAATTAAAGTTATTTTATTTAGGGTTGGATCAACAAGTTGATTTAAAATTTATTTATTTAAATTAGTATTATTAGAATAAGGCTTGGTTCAGATAGGCAAATATACCAATTGAAAGGTAAAATTAAAAGAAACATAGTTTCATTAGATTCAATTAAAGGCTAAATTAAATCTATACAATGCTAAGTTTTAACATGCATAATTTAATTTTCAGTTGGATGAATAGTTGAATTCCCCATTGATGTTAACTATCCTCCCGCTTTTTACTCAAAGACACCTTTATCTTGCAAATGAGTTAGCTCAACTTGCTCCATAGATTTGTAGAATGTAGAAGCATTATCTTCACATTCAAGTTTCTAAAATTCCATGCCTTACACATTTGTTCTATAAGGACAATTAGACTTATAATCGTTCCTTAAGTTCAAATCCAAAATTCCATCTTTGTGGTCATGATGTTGGCTTTGCTCATATAGGCATGTATAATCCTTTTGGTCTTGCATCAATATCTCTTCAAGTAGCTTCCTAATTCTAGTCATACTGACATCTCCTCCATTCCCAATAGACTAAAGGGTATCATTTGCATTATCCATGTCGAAGAAATCAAAGTGTTGTGCCTCGTCTCCTTATCCATCATTTTTTGGACATGCTAAATCAAGGACATAACCATGACCCCACACATCATAATCATTATTGTCACTAGATGTTCAAATTTATTACATTTCCATATCCTTTAGCACTTGTGAGAAGGCAAGTGTTTTTATTTTTTTGCCAAGACAATGCTTCCTCTTGGTTGACAATTGAAAACCATGTTTCCCTCCCCTTTATTTTTTATTATAATGGGTAAAATGTTTCATACAAGATTTACTTTACACCTTAGCTACCTTGGTACAAGCCATGGCTTAGTGATGTCTATCTTGCAAAAGTAATCAAGGAAGAACACCTGGCATCATTCACATAAAACAAGCTTGTGTTAGCATGGGGAACAAGCCCTATAGGTTTTTAGGTTAAGTCATCGTCATTATAAGAGCTCCAACTTCCTAATAGACCATAGCCCGTTATATAGGAGCACATCTTGCTGGTGAAAATAAGCCACATGTAGTAAATAAGTTACAAGAGCACACCTAGAAAACTATGATTAAAGTGGTTGAATGAAAATATGATAATATTATATAATCATGGGTATAAGATCTTCCCCTAATCTAATTGTTAGATTTAATGCAATGAGGAGAAATAAGAAAAGAGAAAAAAAATATGTATATATATATATATATATATATACATAGAGAGAGAGAGATTGTTTCAAGCTTGGAAGGAACAAGAAAATTCAAATTCATTTAATAATGGGAGAGAGATGGTGGAGCACAATCAACTAGTGAAAATTAGTTTCATATGCACACCTTTTCAAATTTGCATGAGCACACTTAACAAATTATGGATAAGCATTTGCATAAATATAGGATAATATTAGATAATCAATTTTATAATTGTAGTGAACATAGATTAATGTGTGTGTGTGTGTGTGTGTGTGTGTGTGTGAGAGAGAGAGAGAGAGAGAGAGAGAGAGAGAGAGGATGGATAAAGGAAAATAGAGATTGTTTCAAAGTTTGGAAGGAAAAAAAGAAAACATAGAATGTTGCAAATGTCCTTGAACACGAACGTTCAAATTCATTTAATAACGGGAGAAAGATGGGGGAGCACATGTTGCTACTGAAAATTAGTTTGATATGCACATATTTTCAAATTTGCATGAGCACACTTAACAAATTATGGATAAGCATTTGCACAAATATAGCATAAGATTAGATAACTATTTTTATAATTTTAGTAAAAATAGATTAATGAGAGTAACAACTCGCTACAATCAAATAAGTTAGAACTAGATGTTGCAATAGAAAACAACTAAAGTACAAAATTAGAAAATTGAAGTTAGAGAAAATGTTGCTAGCAACTATAAGTAGTTCATTTCTCGTTCAAATCAATTAGGATGAAGCTTGGAGGTTTGGATGGGTTGGGGTTGTTGGTTATAAGAAAAACATCCTCTACTTTTAATCTATTTATTATGAAGTTAGTTTTAATTTGTATCATAGTTCACTCCTATATTATCATTGTTGATAACATGATGTATGTTTTGGGAAGTTGATGGCTTATGGGCCTATCATGTTTCCCAACATTATAATATTGTTGAGTCAAAAATCCAAAACCAAAGAGTCAATGCTCCAATAAAATTTGTATGTGTCCAAGGAAATGGGTGTGCTATGATGTTGAAGATAGACTAGGAAGTTATTACTATTGAAGGGATGGTGATGCAAGCAAATTTTGCACCTAAAAAATGGTGTAACACATGAATGAGGGTTGGTCGAAGGATGTGGTTCATTAGATTGGAATCTAAGAGGAACTTTAATACCAGAAAAGGTTGATGCACTTGAAAAGGAGTGTAAAATGGTCGAGAAGAAGCATGCATGAATAATTTGAGGATACAATAGCTTGTAAACCCCATAAAGTTGCAGGAGAAGAGAACATGGATGAATTCCATCAAAGAAACAAAAGATCATTGAGGATTGGTGGAATTATTATAGACATAATTCATATGTAGTAAAAAGAGGTTGTTGTAGCACAATCCAAGTTTATGGAAGGTTTGTTGCAACCAAAAGAAGGAGGAAAATTTGATAAGTTATCCCTCCCAAAGAGAGGAATTAAGGGAAAATACCACTATCATATGGAATATCCAAGGGAAGATTAGTCTCTTGTTTCTTACATAAATAAACACTATTGGGAACCAAACCTTCTAAATTAGGGGGGGTATAATCCAAAATGAATCATTCTATATTTTTTTAATCATTTGAGGTACTCTCCTATGTATTAAATAGAGCAAAGAGAATCTCAAGTCTAGTTCAAGGGTTGATCCTAATTTGGTGTACTTGAATCTAGTATATTGTGCATTCCCAACATTGTGTTGTGCCCACAGATGTATTGGAACTAGAAAATTAGATATGTGCATTTATAAATTAAGAAATCTATATCAATCTCTCTTTATTGTGTATATAAATTTAGTTGATGCTTTTATTTTGGTGGTAAATCTTATTCAACAATGTAGACATTGTTATCCCTATTGAAAGTTAAACATACAACTTGTAATATTGTTGATGCAAGATATTGTGTGCTCCAAAACCTAGAAAACCCTTTGTGTCAACCTTGTTGATTCAGTATCTCGTATTTATAAATCTTTGGTGTTTTACTCTTTGTAGTTACATCTTTTGTTCTCGAACTTTTTGGGACCCTAAAACTTTCAAAGCTTGTTTTGCGCATTATGAAAATGATCGGGGCTAAAGTTTTTCAATTGTAGTCCACTACTCTACAATTGTAGTCCACTACTTTGCTTGAGGGACATTTGTTTGCATGGTTGTAGCCATAAAAAAAACCCAGTCACCTAAATCAAAACGTATTTCACTGCAATGTTGACTTGCCTATTGTTTCATTCGATTATGTACTAGAGTGAGGTTATCCTTTAAGAGTTGGATAACTTGTTGTTGATGCTCGATGTGATTTTCCACTACCTGCACAATAGAGTTTTCTCTTAAAGATGATGTGATGGACGATGGATGATATCCATAAAGTTCCATAAATGGCGTCATTTTTTTCCATATGGAAGGAAGTGTTATACCACCATTCAATCAGAGGTAACCACTTGACCGATTGTGTTTATATATTAGATACAAAGCAACGAAGATATCATTCCAAACATTTGTTCATTGTCTAAGTTTTCCTATCATATTGAGGATGATAAAATGAGCTATGAGCTAATTGAGTACCAAGACAAGAAAATAATTCCGTAAAAAAATTTCCCATGAAAATGGGATCCATGTCACTTACAATAATCTTTGGTTTCCATGTAGCTTTTGAATTGTTTACATAAATGCAGTAGTAACTGTACTGGATTTAAAAGGATGAGATAATGCACAAAAGTGTCATACTTGGTAAGTCTATCAACTACCACCATGATGACACTCTTTCCTTCAGACTTGGGTAAACCTGTGATAAAATCCATTGAGACCTCCTCCCAATGCTGACTTGGAATGGATAAAGGTTGTAACAGACCAAGCATTATTTTGTTGGCAAACCAAAAAAATTGCCACAAACTTATGAATATCATTTTTAAGTCCATCCCAAAAAAATTCCTTCTTTACCATGTGGCAAGTTTTTAAAAATCCCGAGTTTCCTCCTAATGCGGAGGTGTACAATTCTAAAAGAATTTTTTGTTTGAGTTGGGAATTCTTACAGAGGTATAAGCGATCTTTGTACCATAATGAATCATTTTTCCAGATAAATGTATCTAATGTACTGGGATGATGCTGCAAATTTGGAATGACTGTCCAAACCTCTTCATCATTCTTCCATTCATCCCTTGTTTTAGTTATCCAATCTGGTTGGATAATATAAATGGCATAGACCAATGCTTCCACATCCTCATCCTTTCTTGAGAGTGCATTTGCAACAACATTTTGCTTCCCTTTTTTGTAGATGATTTCAAATTCATGACCCAACATCTTTGTTACCCATTTTTGTTTCTCTTTTGAAGATATTCTTTGTTCCAAAAAGTATTTAAGACTATCATGATTTTTTCTTTTACCTTGAAGTGTCTTCCCATTAGGTAAGGTCACCATTGCTTTAGTGCATGTAGTATTATCGACATTTCCTTCTCATAAATAGGTTTTTGTAAATAATTTCCCTTGATTGGACGACTTTCAAAAGAATGGGTATTCCTTCTTGCATTAAAACAATACCAATTCCATTTCGTGAGGCATCACATTCCACAATATAGGTTTTTGTGAAGTTTGGTGTAGCTAATACCAGTGCTTGGCATATTTCCTCTTAAAGATGTTCAAAGGCCTTAGTTTCTTCTGGAGTCCAAGAAAACGCATCTTTCTTTAGTAATGTTGTTAGAGGCATTGCTATTCTCCCATAATTCTTAACAAAATTACAATAATACCCTTTCAACCTGAGAAATCCTCAAAGATGCGTTAGGGTTGTGGGGCTCTTCCATTCCTTAATGGATTTAATTTTGTTAGGGTCTACCTTAAAACCCTCACAAGATACAATATGACCCAAATATTCCACCTTCTATACTCTAAAGAAACATTTGGAGGATTTTTCAATAATTGTTTCTCCTCTGATAGTTTTAGCACCCTATCAACACATTGAACATGATCCTTTGAAAATGGAATTCATCAAATCTTGAAATTTGGAAGGTGCATTAGTAAGGTCAAAATGCATGACCAAAAATTCACAATGACCTTCATGAGTTCTAGATGTTGTTTTACGAATTTCATCATTGTTCATTCTAATTTGATGATATCCTGAACAAAGATCCATATTGGTAAAAAAAATTGTTCCATGTGATTCATCCAACAATTCATCAATGACAGGAATGGGAAATTTATCTTTAATAGTGAGCTTGTTGAACAATTCATCAATGACAGGAATGGGAAATTTATCTTTAATAGTGAGCTTGTTGAGCTCCCTATACTCCAAACACATATGCCATGATCCATCTTTCTTGTTCACCAATACTACTGGAGCAGAGAAAGAACTTTGACTAGGTTGAATTATACAGTCCTTTTGCATTTCTGCAACCATGCGTTCATTTTCACTTTTTTTGGCATAGTGATATCTGTAAGGCCTAATGTTTGGAGGAACACTTCCTGGAATCAAGTGGATAGAATGATCATAATCACAAATTGGTGGGAGGCCTTTTGGAGTCTCAAACACATTGGAATGATTGTCCAAGACTTTTTGGAGATCTGAAGAAATAAATGATTTTGATATTTGAACCTCTATTGAGCATAATTGTGCAATTACACCTCGTTTTTATTTCTTAAAAATATTTTTCATGCCATTAGAGTTGATTATTTTCCCTGGTTCCCTGCGATACCCCTTAATTCAATTTCCTTTCCTTCCCAAAAATATTTCAAGAAAAGTTCTTGAAAATTAAAAGCTAGTCTCCCCATAGATTGTAACCATTGGAATCATAGTACAACATCAACACCACCCATTGGAATATTCAATACATACTCTCCCATGGTTAGCTTGATATTATGGATCTTTCCAAAGCAATTTATAGTTCCTCCATTTGCAACCATCACATGATACTTTGGTGCTAGATATAGAAAGAAATTCAATTCCTTGGCTATCTTAGAATGAATAAAATTATGGGTACTACCTAAATCAATCATCACTCTTAACTTTTTCTTCTTGATATATCCTTCTATCTTGAGAGTTTGAGGATTGGTAATTCCCTCCAACGCATTACAAGGTATCATTAGATTCATTTCTTATTTTTCTGGGGTTGCTTCGTGGTGTATATCCTCTTCTTTTTATTATTCTTGTTCCTTTTCTTCCCCCTCTTCACAATCTATGTAAAATAATTTCTTCTTAGCACACTTATGACCTTTAGTGTATTTTATATCACAACTGTAACAAAGCCCTTATTCTCTTTTTTCCTCCAATTATTTTGGTGTCTACCTTGTAGGTTTTGGAAGGCTAGTAGCAACAACACTTCCATATTTATAGTTGTGAGTGGTAGACATCCTTGTTGCCATAATTTTGCTTTCAAATTTTCTTGACACCTTGAATTCTTTCTCCAATGATTCAGGTTCCTAAAGACGAACCTCATGTTATATGTTATCCTTTAAATTCCATATGAAGGAATCAACCCTATTCTCCCATGGAACATCATTTACCTTCATATTCAATCTTTGGAAGTCCTTAGTGTTCTCTGCCATTGAACCCTTTTGTTTGAGATTTATAAATTGGCTAAAGAAGGCATTGCTCTTTGTATCCACATAATGTGCTACCAATTCTCCTGCAAAAATTTTCCAAATGACAATTGATTTATGAGAACAAAGCCATTGATACCACACAAACTGATTTTTTTCTAAGTATAAAGATGCAATGTGCACCTTTTGTGTGTTCGATACATCATGTAGATAAAATAATTGGTCCATATATAGTATCCATGTTACTAGATTCTTGCCATCAAACTTCCTCATATCAACCTTTTGAAGTCTTCTACCCACTATGGGAGTCTCTAAAATCATAATTTGTATTCCTTTCATCCTCAATATGATTTTGATGGAGTACCTTGTCACCACTAGGAAGCATTTCTTGTAGCAACTTTGTCAAACCTCCCTTCAAACCTTTGAGGTCCCTTTTCATTTATAGTTTTAAACCATCATTCAAAAATTTCATCTTGACATTCATCATTTCTTCCCTGTTGGATTTCAAACCATCCATCTTAGCTTCCAATTCATTTTTGGTTACTCTTTGCGAGAGTGAAATTTGTTGCACTTGGGTCTCGTAATTTTGATAAATCATGTTGCATTTCTTCCTCTTCTTGATGCGTCATAGTAGATATTTCTAGTTGTTTTCTAGGTGTTTCCATTTTATTTTATTTTCGATACATTTTGGAATCAAACAACGATATCTATGCTTCACTACGCCCTTTGAATCACTTCAAACTGATTTTTTAGACAAAAGTTATGCAAAATTTTAAAAAATACACACCTTTTTCTTGATTTTTAGGAGCTCAATATTGAAATTTTTATATCTTTGTAATTTAGTATCTCCAAGGTCTAAAATTCCATCATGTGGTAGCCCTTTGAGTCTTCTTTCCAATACCTTGGGTCATACCAAGATTGGATTCTTTAAGAAAAAATTATTCCCAATCTCCCACGATGACCTGATTATAGGCTAGTTCAATACAACTAAATTGTACAGAATTCCACATGTCGCAATTTCAATATCAACCGTGAAAATGATACACGAAAAACTAAAGTCCGTGTAATTTCAGTCACTTCTTACAGAATTCAAATCTGATGCTCAGAGAGAAAGTTATGACAATTTTCCCTAGGTCGCTTGTTTTGAGATTGAATTCTGGATCTTGCAAAACCCTAACTTCTTCACACCATATCTCATAAAATATATATAACCAAGATCTTAATTTTTTACACTAAGTTCACCAATATTTCTGCTCCTTGCGGTTGAATTTTAAGCTTTTGAATCCTCATAGAAAAAAATTATAGCGAAAATTACAAGATGACATGTTTGAAGCAGTGGAACCCTAGAATCCAAAGCTCTGATACCAAATGTTATGCAACCACCTCACAAAATAGAAGAAAAGATAGATCAACGACTTGAGAAAAATCCTTGTAAAGGGGGAACCTCCTTTACATCACATAAATTAACAATTCTTGGATGATACAAAAGTCAAGACCACCTTGGTGTATATAGGAGTCTAAGGGGTCACATTATAATCAGAGCCTACATAACAATAATAATGTAAGGGCACAACAATAGCAATAATGGGCTTCTATGGGGAACAACAAAATTAATATGGGGGCTACATGGGAACAACAATAACAATATGGGGCTACACTAACAATAACAATAAGGGGGATACATTAGTATTATAGGGAACTAACAGATAGGTTGACTTTTTGTGGCAAAGATTTAACTTGGAGTGAAGTATATAGACTAGATAATCCTTTATTTCACCATGTTGCATGCATTCCTTCATGTAGAGTTCTTGATTTTATTAGAGGGGAGGAAATCAATCTCGATACTCCTTGTAATTTCTTACTTACAACAAATAAACAATAAGGACAAAGGGATAACCTCACATGCGATATGAGTTATAAGTATTTCACAATCACATAAAACTTACTAAATTTGCTTTTGTTTTACTTAGTGCATGCATCTTATGCCTTGGCATATATATGATCACATATGGCTATTCATGAGTATATATATGCATGATATATGTAATTTTGTTCTAAGGTGTTGTAATTTGTAGTGGAATTACTCTTATTCATATGGCCTGGAAGATAAAAGAGGAGAGCATCCGAATAAATGCACAGGTTTATTTGTGAAGAAGAGGGGATGCCAATGCCACTTTATTGTGAATGTTTTGAATAAGAGCCTCGAGAGAGAAATATTGACATACAATACATAAGAATATAAAATCAGGATGGATGGCTTTACCGTGGATAATATAATGCATATAATGATGTTGGGTACTTCCATAAACCTCTACTTTTGAGACAAATTCTCTTTCATACAATGTTATTTTTTATGAAAGTGTCAATTGATGTTATATGTAATTCAGCAACATCTTAACATGGATGTGGGAGATCATGGTAGAGATTTCATTTTGACCACGAAAGATCTTGTAAATATTTCTAACCACTTGCTTAGGGAAAATTTTAAGAATGGAAATTTATCTAAAATTTTAGAGACCTTGGAAAATATTACTAGTCCTTAATATGCAAATTATAAAACGTTTGGTAGTCATTTTGTATAAATATTCAAAATTGTAATGATTTTATATAGTCTCTACTAAAAATTAAAGAATTTTATGGTAAAATTTGGCCGTATCATTTTTCAAAAAAACTAAAATTGGCAAACAAAAAAAATTTCTAAAAAAAACATGGAATACTATCCCACCTATGAATATTAGCCCCTAAAATTTTCCTTGCACTTGATGAAAAAAATATCAACTTCACAAGAAATTTGGAAAAAGGCTTACCTTTGGTAGCTTAAATAATTGCATGATTTTTTTCTTTTTCAAAAACCTAATAGTCCAAATGTCCCTTTTATGATAGGAATTCAATCAAAATGGATGTTAGAGACCATGGTTAATCTATCTCATGATATTTAAGAGGAATGGATTCAACTTTCAACACATATAAGTATGGGGAAAGGTAAATTTAAATGATTCATTAAAAAATGATTTTTTGGGTTGTGATTCTCTAGAATTCATAGCTTAAACTTTGAGTGTTATTGAATTTCCTAGAACTAATTATACACATTTGTAGCCTTTTTATGCCCAATGAAGTGGGGTATCAGTTACATGGATTGTGACATTTTCAAAATACGTCATCTAATATTATGACATCGTTGGAGTTGCTAATGAGTAAATCTTATCAATTTCACCTTGACTCGAACATCAATGCATTCATCGTCTATGAAGAATTATTAGAAATTGATGCTTTGAGGTAACTTTCATTTGATCTTATTGGAACTTATTTTTTTAATAAGAATACCTCACATAAATCCTATAGGAAAACTACATAGTTGTTTATCTATTTTTCTATTGTGGATGAGTCAACCTCCTAGGGAATTGTTCAAATTCCCTCTACATTTTTATAGAGACGGTACTCCTCTCTCACATTCTAGTTTTAATATTTTTTGTTCATATAATAAATATAGCATTCAAGACTCTATACCTAAAAAGTGGACCAAGTGGTTTAAAGGGAAAAAAAATAAACAAAAATACAATTGAAAAGATGATTAAAAAAAATAAAAAAATCTAACTCATTCCATCACATTCATTCATTCATACCATGAGAGAAACAAATTTGAATCAATATACATAAACATAAAAATAAAATGATGGCCCAAATATTTCAAATATCTTTAAATGATTTCATTAACTTAAAACCATAAGATGCATAGGAGAACATTCACAAGATCTCATGCTTTATAAAGATCTTTGAAATGACAAATGTCATGAATTCCTCAAATAACTCTCAACAAAAGTAAAAAATGTTAAAAATTAGTTTTCAAGTTTGAATAAAATGTGTGTCTATCACACTACACAATATTCGTGATATTTAAAATAAATGCATTTGTTCTAAGTGGATTGGGATGGGGTTCTTATGGACCAAATAAAATAGTATAGTAACCTAGAAGAAAAGAGAAATGCAAACAGGGATTTGTTGAGATTTTGGGGTAGCATCGGATGTGCTCTAGCTCCCAAATTTTGTGGAGGAGCTGGAGTACACGGGATCTCTAAGTCTCAGAAAGCGTTTGGAAGAATTCCATCAGGTTTAAGAGATATTCAAATAATTAATCTTTTTTAATTAAGGACCCTAAGTCTAACTTAGGAAAATTAAAAGATTAAAGTGAATTAAATTTAACATGTGATGAGAATGACTTAAGTGATGTAGATCAACCATCTTCTAATCTTAGCCGTTGATTAGAGATTAGATCACAACCATTGGTTTTCCAACCAGAAAAGTATAAGAGAAGGGCTTGGGGTCAGTTGGAGAACACACACATTGGCGGAGCACTGAAGCTAAGCTGAAATTCTAGGGCGTGGTTTGCTAAGAATTTCAAGAAGAGTTTGTAGTGCAGCGAGGGGTAGTATTGGCAAGGGGATGATTTGATCCTAGGCCAAGAATAAAACAACGGTAGAGAGGCAACATATCTAGCAGCGTAGAGGCAGCTAGGTGCTACGTAGTCCAACAGAGCCAGTGTAAGCCCTTTAGGGGTGACGCAAGCCCCTCCAAAGCAGTGCAGAGGCTGACACAAACTAGGAAGGCTGACACAGAGGGCTGAGGAACAATGCTGGGGTTTTCAGTGGGTCAGAAAGGGCTTGAGTTCTGTAAATCCAGTTTGAGGGTGTGAATCAACCATATTTTCTGTCTCCGAGAGAAATAGGTATAATTGTTGTGATCTTCTTTGTAGGGTCAACCATGTCTGGAGCCCATAAATTGTTGTATTCAAAATATGCTTAATAATTAAACCATCCAGAGCTAGCTGCACCAATTTTCCTGCATTGGGATTTTCCGGGGAGATTTGTCCGAAAAAATTGTGTGTCACTTTGTCATATGAGCGTGCTATTTAGTAAATGATCTATATGTGTAGGTTGCTATATTTGTTTACTTCATTGTTTTTATGAATATTCAGATTAATAACTTGTATGATTAATCAAGTAGGAGAAGTAAATCAATGGTCGGCAGTAGGATTTCTTAGATTAAGCAATTTTCACATGGTATTAGAGCATTGTAGATCAAGCTGAATCTCCAGCAAAATCTGCTGAAGAAATTTTTGCTGTAAGGAGCAGCTAAAGCAACAGAGATCCAAAGAGGGCAGTGCAAAATTAGGAGGATGCAGTCCCAGTAGAGGCTACGCAGGGGCTAACACAAAGAGAGTGCAGTGCCTTCTAGAGGGACGTAGGAGCAGCCTGCGCTACACAATCACTGTGTAGAGGCTGCACTGAGCCAGTCTACTCACGCAGAGGCTAGCCAGAGGGATGCAGTCAAGTTTCGAGTTCATGTGTAGAGTTTTCATGGTCCGGAAGCAGAGCTTCAGATATTAAATAGTTGCTGGTATGATGAAGATTCTGTCGGTTCAAAATCGTGCCTAGCCAAGTTGACAAAGAGCGGGAGGAGAACAGTCGCTCAACATATTTTTGCCAAATAAATCTGAGGATTGATTGTAGGGTGATCGAAAAGGGTTGATTCAGAAGATTTTGTAGATTTTCAATGGAGGAAATCAGTTGTAAAAGGTAGCAGAGGGTACCTTTCTCGCCAAGGACCCTAGATCCGAGTTTTTGTTAAGGGTAGCAACAAGACCAGGGAGAGGAGGATCTGCTTCGACAAATTATTTTTGAGCAAAGATGGTGTCTCACGGAATGAGAGATCAGGACAGGTTGGAAAGCATGTCCAACTTCGTTATCTCGAGGACCAGGATCCTGACAGTTGTGGATGAGTACGACATCAAGGACCATGCAAAGAGAGTCCTAGTTGTGCCAACTGATGTAGATACTCTAAAGAAGTACAGGGAGAATCAAGCGCGAACAAAGAGTTTGATCATGGACGGATTCAAAGACCATGTCGTGCCACATATTGCCGAGAAGAACATGGAAAATTAAATGTGGGTAGCCTTGGACACAATGTATCAGGGAGGCTCAGTCCAAAGAAGAATGCTTCTGGAGAATAAAATGCGGTTGTTCCAGATGCAGAAGGGCGAGGAGATAGATCCCTTTCTCTTCAGACTTCAGACTATTTGACATCAACTGATTGTCATGGGTATGAATCCGAATGAGGGGCTCTTGGTGAGGACTGCCCTGAATGTAGTCACCGAGGATTGGGAAGGGTTTATCCAAAGCATCTTGGGTAGGGAAACGCTACCATCTTGGGCAGATATGTGGGCAATCCTCCGACAGGAGGAAATGAAGAGGATGACCAAGACGCAAAGCAACAGTAGTGGGATGGTCAAAGTAAAGAAAGAGGAGGAGGAGGAGGATGCAACCCTTGCATCGAAGGAAAGGAGGCAGCAAGGGAAAAGGAAGTGTGATCTATCAACAATCAAATGTTTTCGATGTGATGAACTTGGACACTTCGCCACCAATTGTCCTCTAAGGAAGAAGGACAAGGAAGCTTCTAGTTCCAAGGCTGCGGCAACTAAGGGAGAAAATGGGAGTGATGATGATGTATCCATGAGTTCTCATGAGCCATGGAAGTTGGGTAACATTGATATGTAGAGCAGCTACATATGGAGATGGCAAGATCCTTGAGCAGCCCAACTCTTGGATCACATTGATGTTACGGGAGCCTTAAGACAGTAGTGGGAATGACTGGAGCAATGGGTGAAAAGTATCACAGTGAAGCATAGGCAGAGACTGAGATGTTGTAGAGGGAGTAGCATAGTGTGTAGGCAACAACAACATAGAGGCAGCAATGTAGATGGGCTGATGGGACTTCAGCAACACAGAGGAGGCATGCTTACACAGTGAAGTGTTGTAGCAGTGTAGTGCCTTTAGGAGGACATCATAGAGCATCAGCCTAAGGATATTTAGTGATGAGATGTAGCTCGATTGACTTGTCTGTCATTGGGCAGGGGTCCTTCAGTTACTTCTCAGCAACTGAGTTGCAATGAAAAAGTTGGCAGCACAATGCAACAATTTGAGAGGGAGTTGCAATATAGACGTAGAAGTGACTGTGGTAGATTCATGGGTTGCAATACAGAGAGTAGCAACAGTGCAGTGATGGAGAGGAAATAGGCCAAGCATTAATGCGGAGATCGATGCCAAAGATCAGAGTAGTACTTTGGGGTTGATGTATTGCTAGAGCACACTCCTCGGTAAGAGGGACCGTTGAGATTTTGGGGTAGCGTCATATGTGCTCTAGCTCACAAATTTTATGGAGGAGTTGGAGTACATGAGTTATCCAAGGCCTAGAAATTGTTTGGAAGAATTCCATCAGGTTTAAGAGATATTCAAATAATTAATATTTTTCAATTAAGGACCCTAAGTCTAACCTACGAAAATTAAAATATTAAAGTGAATTAAATTAAACATGTGATGAGAATGACTTAAGTGACGCAGATCAAGAAACTTCTAATTTTAGCCGTTGATTAGAGATTAGGTCATGACCGTTGGTTTTCCAATGAGGAAAGTATAAGAGAAGGGCTTGGGGTCAGTTGGAGAACACACACATTGGCAGAGCACTGAAGCTAAGCTGAAATTCTAGGGCATGGTTTGCTAAGAATTTCAGGAAGAGTTTGTAGTGCAGCGAGGGGCAGTATTGGCAAGGGGATGATCTGATCCCAGGCCAAGAATACAACACCGACAGAGAGGCAGCATATCCAGCAGCGCAAAGGCATCCAGATGCTACGTAGTCTAGCAAAGGCCACGTAGAGGCAACATGAGCCACGTAGGGCTGACGCAGGCCCAATCAGAGTAACGCAGGGGCAACGTAAGCCCTTAAGGGGTGACACATGCCCTTTCAGAGTAGTGCAAAGGCTGATGCAATCCAGGAAGGCTGACGCAGAGGGCTGAGGAGTAGTGTTGGGGTTTCTAGTGGGCCAAAAAGGGCTCGAGTTCTGTAAATCCCATTTGAGGATGTGAATCAGCCATATTTTCTGTCTCTGAGAGAAAGAGGTATAACAGATGTGATTTTCTCTATAGGGCCAAGCATGTCTGGTGCCCAGAAATTGTTGTATTTAGAATCTTCTTAATAATAAAACCCTCTAGAGCTAGCTGCACCGGTTTTTCTGCATTGGGTTTTTTCGAGGACATTTGTCTGAAAAAACTGTGTGCCACTTTGTCATATGATAATGCTATTCAGTAAATGATCTGTATGTGTAGGCTGCTATTTGTGTTTACTTTACTATTTTTTCTGAATATTTAGATTAATAACTTGTATGATAATCAAGTAGGAGAAGTAAATAAATGGTTAGGAATAGTATTTCTTAGATCAATAAATTTTCACAGGATTGGGTTTACAAATGAAAAACATAAGTGATAAAGTTGAATGATAAAAAACTAGGAAGAAATAAGGGACATTAGTTCAAAATAGTAATATTCTCACAAGATTTGCAGAATAATGGTGGATGGAATGATGTCTCACTTCAACATCCAAGTGTCGATGTATGTATTCGAGGCTTTCAAATCTTCTTGTTGTAACTACCTTTGGCAATTGTTTAGGATTAACAAATTTTATTAAGGATATTTCAAGCCAATATTTTATATACTCCCTCATAGGTGTAATTATAATGTTAACATTTACCCTTACTACAAATATCGCTTCATTGCTTTCGTTAAAATCTAAGTACAATTGTTCAATTTTCCAATTAATCATCATTATCATTAATAAAATTAACTAGCCACCTTTTAATCTCCTCATCCGAAAATTCAGTGAAATTAACAGGTTCATTTGTCCATGATTTTTTATTACACTCAATTTATTTTTTATTAATCTTTAGGTATTATTATGGAACCTCTTATTAATTATCACCCTTCAAGGTCTTCAACGATTCTTATCACTTTAAAGAAAGTGTTGCTTTTATTATCATTGATATTCACACAATTAGCAATAGTCCTATAGTACTTGTATTGTAGTAGACCATCTTGCTTTCAATTTCTTTATCCCCTAACTTAATGACAAGCCTTGCTTAATTCTTTGGAAATCATTTAGACTTGAGACCTTGTAATAAATATATTTAAATCATTTTAAAAAAATGTCAGTTATGTGATAAATATTTATGCAAACATTCAGTAAAAGAAGAAATTATTTATGAAATATTTAGATATGTTGGGTCGCGTATTGATTTTTTTTTTGACACACATTCTTACACCATTGAGTAATTTTGTTTCTTTTTTTATCTTATTAGATGTATCAGGTGTAGTTTGGGGTGTTTGATTAAGAGCGGTTATGGCTAATGGAGTTGTAAATAGAGGTGTAGGGCTTAAAGCCTCTTATAGTTCATTTAATTTTCTCTTTAATCTTATATTATCTAACTCTTGCTCCAAGACAAAGTGGAAAAGAGCATCTCTTCTAGTCATGTGTAGTTTAGGAGTCTTGTATGTTAGTGTTGGCGAAAAAGGAGGTCTCTGAGGAAGACCCAGGCTTAGGATAGAGGCCAACAAGGTTTCTGCATTAGTCTAGCACAACGTCAGCATTTTCACCCTACTCCAAGGAGCAGAGCGTCTCACCCGAGGTGTGTCATGACCTTAGTAAGGTTAGGAGACAGATCAAGTACCAAATGGTTACAACCATGAAGAGAAACTAAAGGAAATTTAAACAACAAACAGATCTCGCTACTATATATAAGCTATTACTCATTAAACATGTTCAGGATGTTGAATTAAAATTTAAAACGGGGCACACATTCACAATAAGCAACTGATTAATACTCAACTCATAACATCAAACACAAAAACAACCATATTTCATTGTCATTATAAAACGACATACATCACTCCGCAGAGTCTATTACAAGGTGATTCAGTACAAAAAAGATCTAAAAGAGCTCTCCTACGGTTCTCTCACTCGGCCCTCTACCAGACTAACTCTCCTGTCTACGCTGGCTGATTACCTATTTGTTCTTCCACCAAAGTGACTGTTAGTCTTTCCTCTTTTCCTGCTCTGCTATTTGCCGCTTCTTCTTGATTACTGGGAGTTCCGTTGATTGTCTTTGCCTCCCATACTTTCCATCTGCGTTGTTCTCCGCAACTGTCGTGCCACCTATCTTCCGGCTATTTGCAACCATGATAGTTACCTGTCTACCGTGATTGCACTCTGCCACCTGTTCTCCGCAACTCAAAGCTATTCCTTTTTCAAAATAAAGGCCCCAATAGGCCCCGACCACACGCTATTGACTCGTCTCGAGTCAATCTTTTCCTACCGTTGTGGCTTCCATCGGTCCGTCTGCTTCTGAGGCTGACTCTGTCTTCTTCTTTTCTTCATTCTGTCCAAAAAAAGGCCCCAACTCTGGAACCTTGCTAAATGTTGAAGACTTGAGTTCTGTGAACTCGTTAATTTCCTGTTTCCATTCCCTAATTAGCTATTCGATTTTGGTGGCAAATTTTTCAGCCTCGGTTTCACCTGCTACTTGCGGAAACTTACTGAATACCTCTTGAATCATTGGCTCGACTTCGGCTGCCATATGTTGTATTGCCTCTGATTTCTGCTTAACTGGTTGCCTTAGCTCTCTGAGGACATGCTTTGTGGCAGTAGAATTCTCGTCTATCTTCTGTATTTTGGTTTCTAGTACCTCTGCTTGGTTGTAGAGCTAGGTTATGTCGACAAGATCCGTGGCCTCTTTGATATCTTGTGAAATTTGCTGAAGTTGTGCTGAGATAGGTTGGGATTTCATGGTTAACAAATTAGATCATTTATGTAGGTGTTTCAGTAGGTTGTAAGCCTCTTTGACTGTCATTTTCAAGGTTTCCTTCATCCTAGTTACCTGCTTCTATTTCTCGGTAACCTTCTCAGCACATATCACGGCGGGATCTGGTAATGCTGGTCTCGCTGCTAGCATTTGTTTGAGCTCTTGGTTTTCTTTGCTGAGATTTGACATGTAATTTTCACTCGGATATACCTTTTGACCATGGAGCAGGCTGATATGTCCTCCGACGTCTTGTTATCCTAGGCAATTACTGTTGACCAAAGGTCCTTGAAGATATTTGTTACATTTTCCAGCTGTTCTTGTAGACTTTCCTTCTCCCCTTTTAGCTGATTGCGCTCTTCAGTAAGCGCAAGGACATGTTGTTGTTGCTGCTTGAACCTATGTTGGAGGTCGTTATGCAGCCCTGCTGCTTGCTGTATTGCTTGCTGGATGAACTTGTATAGTTTTTCAGTCCCCCAGTTCTGCATGCTCTCTACACCGGACATGTCGTGGGTTGGCGGTCTTTCTCTGAGGGGTTGCCCACTGGCTATTGATCTCTCTAAGTGCTCATGCGGTGATACGGGCTGGTTCTGTTGCGACAACTGATGTTCTAGGTTGTTCATACTAATGGCCGGTTGAATCTGCTGTAGTATTAAGTTGGCTTGCTGAAATGTGTTCAACTCTTTTGGCGAGGGCGTTGTATCTGCAGTAAAAGGTCCTCCTTGAACTAATAGTTCTAGGAAAGTGCCCTGCCCCACTAGAGGTTGGTTAACCTCGGGTACCATAGCCGTACTTGAGTTAACTTCTGCCTCAATGTCCCCATTTGTCTTGTTTCTTAACTTTACTGGGTCTGAGATAGTTGCTGAGGTGGATGGAGTGCGGGTGGATTGGTATTTGGAAGTAAATGAAGTATGGGGTGATGAATGGTGAGTGCGAGGTGAAGAGGTGTGAGTGTGGGGTGGAGATGATGTTTAAATATTCAAAACCGAGTACGGATCAAACATATGTAGCGCGGAGGTGACCTGGGTGGAAACCTCTGGCTCTTCTCAAATTGGTACTCTTGTATCCATGGGTTGGGTCTGATCTTCCTCGATGAGGTCAAATATTTTCCTGGGCACCATAATTCTTGCTTTCTTGGCCTTAGGGTAACTACTGGTGGTTTAGGTGCCTTACTCTTATAGATTGAAATTACTGTGGTTTTTGGGGGTGAATTGAACATGGTGGAAGGTAGGGCAGTGACGATAGGTGTAATCATGGATGGTGATGCAGAATTTGAAGACTAAAAATTTGAAAAAGAAGGAAACACAGGAAAAGCACTTTTGAGGGTTTTGATTACCCGATTGAAATCCTTTACTCTCGTGTCTAGATGTTCCAGTAAAGGTGTTAGCTGCAGTCGAGAAATCCTACTCGTTGTTTCCTCTGGTGTCTCTCCTGGTAGTTCTTTCGATAGCATGCCCTCGAATGAATAGTGATGTATTCCACTTCTGATCTCCATTCAAACTCCCGGCCATGAACATAATTCGGTGTGGAACACCTTTTATTCAACCTGAAACTTTAACGGTCTCATTTTGAACGTGGTTTCATCCACGCAACTAGGCCTGATAATGTCTGCTTGTGGGTGACCCCAAACCATATCTGCGGGGAATATCTGTCCAACAGGTTCTTCAAAACCCTTTGCTGTCTTGCCACCATATCCACCATCTCCCTGTACCAGAATGAGAAAGCTTCCTCATTTACCTCCTTGGTGCTGGGATCTCCCAAGATTCTCCAGGGCATAAACTTCATTTCCATTGGCTGGTCGTTTGTGATTTCCGCGAGCTGTCTTACCCCTGAGTGAGTCCATTTCCACATCGCAAATTCCATTATGAGGTAGTTGTAAATGAATCGTGTGGCTCTTCTGTAGTTATCTTCGTAGGCCTCGAACAGTTCGTTCAGTAGGAATGTACACCAGTTCAGCTGGGTTCCCTAGAGCTAGTGTTGCGCAATTGAAATGGTGTCGATGGTGCATTCGTCTTTGGTGTAATGCCTCATTGTCTTACCCGCTATTAGGTAGCAGGAAAATTTGACTGCTTTATTTTTTATGAGGTCTATCTTCGCCCCCTTCCCTCCTCTTTTTGTCTCATATTTCTTATAGTAATCATAGTCTCCTGCCTTCTTGGCTCTCTTGGACATGTTCTGGAATGTCGTTGATACATCCTTCGCTTCTACTGATAATCTCGTAAGCCTATTGATATCCTCTGCATATATCGGTATTTCTCACCCTAGCCATAATGATCCATTTTGGAGTCTGCTCAGTAGGAATTTCGTACACTTCATTGCCGCTCCCGTTGTTCCAAACACTGGGAGGTTCCTGAGGTTCAGTGTTGTCGATTTCTGGATACCTCTAAACTCTGGATTCATTCTTGTTGCTTCCCCTCCTCCTTCTGCAGCATAATTCTCTATGTATACCTATCTCTTCATAGCCGGAAATTGATATGAATCTGTGAAATCTGTATCAATCAGTGACGCATTGTCATACTTGCCCACTAACGATTCCATCCTATGAATTCTCTCATCGAGCTCAGGCTCGAGGACTGCTGGTGCTACCTTTGTCATATTCATCCTTCTTTTGTATACTTGGAATGTTGTTCCTGATTTCTTTTGATGAATTCCTGCTATTGGACTATCTCTTTGAACTTCCTCTGATGAAATTTCACTTGTTGCTGCAGTTGTTTCTTGTTCTAACTCATAATTTTCCAGCATTCTCGTTCTTTCTTCTTTCATGCAGGTTAATTAATGTAACCGGCACGAATGAGGTTGATAAGGCCCCATAACTAATTAATTTTTTTTGTCTCTCCCGCGGCTATAATCGTGCGATTAGTTACCATGGTGAGGTGTATTCTAACATTGCTGACTGTGTCTTTGGGATTTGAGTAGACGTGATGGGTAATGATTATGGCTTAATATGGAAAATTTATTGCGGTATGGTTGTTACTAATTAGGGCAATTTATTCTCAAATCCGGGTGATGCTACGGACTGACATCGGTATGATGGGTTATTATGACGGAACGATGTTTGACGCGCTTGGCTTTCTGACATGGATGACGCGTTAGATACTACCCCCCTGACCACAATCGGTTGCGATGTGGTATTTGCATCGCAACATATGGTTTTACTCTCTGCGTTATTGTGATTTATTTTTATCGGGATTTCTATTCTATTTCTCATCGCGGGTGCGAGAGAGTTATTGACTCGATCTATTTCTATTCCGCCCTACTAAATCCTCTCGGTTGCAAGAGTTATTTAAAAGAAATAAACAATGAAACTTACTCGTGATAAGGCTTCATGCATGCATCGTTCACCCATCCTTGTAATACTTGGCCATCTAGCTGTGCCAACCGAACTGTGCCTAAATTTTTAATTTCAATGACATGGTATGGTCCCATATAGTGCATTCTGAGTTTGCCCGGGAAATTTTGAAATTTGCTGTTGTACAACATAAATTTTCCTCCTATTATGAATGTTTTATGTTTGACATGACGGTCATGCCAAGCCTTCTATATTTCTTTTTGGATTGTCTGATGGAATTCCGCCAGGAATATGTCTTCTTCAAGCTCTTGTAGCTCATGGAGGCGCTCATTGATTGAGTCTTCCTATGTCAGATGTACTGTTGAAGCAATTAATAAACTTAGTATGATAAATTCAGCAGGTACCACTGCTTCTCTCCTGTACACCAGCTGGAAAAGAGTCCGATTGTGTAACCTTTTTATAGTTGTCCTGTATGCCCATAATGTTGCTGGTATCCGCTCATCCCAGTCATCCCGATTGGCATTGCATATCTTGGTTAGTCCTTTTTCTAAGATCTTATTAAATGCTTCAACGGTTCCATTTTCCTGAGGGTGGTACCGACTGCTCTTATGATGTTGCACCATAAAATTATCTAACAGAGACTTGATTGTTGTATTGATGAAGTGTCTACCTTGATCACTGGTTAGGCTTGTGGGGCAATGAAATATGCTAATGATATTTTCAAAAATGAACGTGGTTGTTGTGTCTGCTGTGGAATATTTCGCTGGTGCTACCTCTGCCCATCTTGTGAGATAATAGGTTGCAGTGATTATGTACCTTGCCTGTGAATGTCTTGCCACTGGTGCAATTGGCCCTATGAAATCAACGACCGATTTTTCAAATGGTTGTAGTGCTCTTACAGGTTGAAGTGAAAACTCATCTCGGTGTGATGGATGTCCCATTATTTGGCATACATCACATTTCTTTACATATGCTTTACTATCTTTATGTACTATGGGCCACCATAACCCTGCTTATAAAATTTTTCTTGTGGTGGGTTTTGCGCCGACATGGCCCCCCGCAACTTCGTAATGACACTCCCACAAGATATCCTCTCTTTCATGGTCCATTATACATCTTCATAAAACCTGGTCGAATCCCATCTTATACAATTGTCTTGCTATCAGTTGATACTCAGCCGCTTTCACTACCAAATGTCTTCTCTAAGTCGCTGTGTATTCATTTGGGCACTGTCCTATTGCCAGATATACTGATATCTGCTCCAAATAATCTGGGATGGCTTCTACTCTAAAGAGATCAGTATTTGGCAACTGATGGTCCAGGGATCCCCCATTCTCTCCATTTTCTAGCCTTGATAAATGGTCAAGACCCACGTTTAACCTTCCTGGTTTCACTATCACTTCGAAGGTGAACTCCCGGAATAGTAGGAGCCATCTATAGATCCTTCCTTCAAGCACGGGCTTGTTAACCAATTACTTCAATGTTGAGTGGTTCGTGAATAATTTTAACGTACCTCCCAGTAGGTAATGGCGAAACTTCGGAAGGGAATACACCATCGCAAGAGCTTCCCGTTCTGTTTTTGTGTAGTTCCTTTCAGCAATCGACAACTTCCTACTTGCAAAATAGACTGGATGATAAATAAAAGTTTCTCCTGGTTGAGCTAACACTGCTCCTAATGCAATGCTGGAGGCGTCAATATGGACGTGGAACTGTTTGTCTCAGTTAGGATGAACCAATATGGATGCACTTGCTAGCTTTTCTTTCAATGTATTTAGGGCACTAGTGCATTCGTCAATCCAAATGAATTGCTTTGACTTCCACAACAACTTTTCCAATGGTGTTGTTATCTTTGCGTAGTTTCAGATGAATCTTCTATAGTACCTGGTATGCCCGAGTAGTGATCTTAACTGTTTCACAGTCTCTAGAGCTTCTATGTTAATAAGGACTACTACTTTTGCTGGATCCACACAGACACCCTGTTTACAAACAACATGTCCTAGCAGCGTCCCAAAAGGTACTGCAAATATATATTTATTGAGATTGAGGGAAATTTGGAGTTGTCTGCATCTGTCGAACATTATTCTCAGCAAGGTTGCATGATTTTTCAGTAAGATGTAAATTGTCCAATCATCCATGTATACCTCAAGGAACTTGTGGATATATTCCCGAAATGCTGTTATCACTATTCGTGAAAACATCGCTGGCGCATTCTTCAGTGAAAAGGGCATGACATGGTATGCGAACGATCCCCAATTGGTTTTAAAAGTGGTCTTCTTCAACTATTCTCACTTGATGATACCATGAGAAACCATCTGTGAATGAATAGGCTTCATTTCCTGCCACATTGTCGAGCACCTCATCACTTAACGAAGTGGGAAATGGATCATGTATGCATGCGTTGTTGAGGCTTCTATAATCAACACATACTCTAATATCAGATTTTTCCTTTTTCCTTTGTATGACAATGGGACTGACCCACTTTGCTTCCTCTACTAGAAAAATCAGCCCTGCTTTCAGCATTTTATCTATTTTTTCTTTGAATTTCTCCTTTACCCTTGGATTTAGACGATAAGGTCTATGCTTCACTGGTCTTGCGTTGGGCTTCAAGACTATGGGCATTCCCCCCATGTCCCCTTTTATCCCCTTTAGCTCCGCTACTGAGGATGGGAATAAGTCTTCATATTCATCTAAAAGGTCAAATATCTCTTTGGTCGTTTCTGTATCCCAGTAGTTGCCAATGGACGCTATTTTGGGTTTCTCCAGGGTTCCAATGTTCAAATTCTTAGTCCTCAAGGGTAGCAGATGTAGTCCCTCTGTTGTTGGTTCTTCTTGTATATCCTGCTCCCCTTCTTTCTCTTCAAATTATAAGTGTCAAAGATTCTCTAAATCGTCATCATCCATCTCACTATCTATTCGTTTGCATGCTACTGATTGTTTGATAATCTATTCCGAGAGTGGTTGCTCTTTGTCTTCTTGAATTTCTGGAAAAAATAGTACTCTTTTGATGGCTTGTAGTGCTTGTGTAATCGATTTTGTTTCTCCTTCAAAAGAAAAGCATTGCGTAAACTTTTCCGCAACTACTTGCCAGGTGCCAGTTCCTCTCTTCTTTTCTTCGGTTAAGTACCAGGCTTGTGGGATTGTGTCTAGTGAATGTATAAAATTGTGCATCCATAGATATTCTGGATACCTTGATTTCTTCCAGTTGCACTCACAATTTTCTAAATGCTTCGTGGGGTCAGAATCCCCTTGGTACTTCTCAATGAATTGTGGTCCTGCATCTTCTTTGAATCTGACTCTTAGTGCTATTGCAACATCTTCCCATCTTGGAAGTGAGTTGTGATATTTGATCCAACATCTCGCCGACTTGGATTGCAGTGCTACATCCATAAGAGGGACTCTATGTTCTATAGGTACTTTTTCTTCTACTTTTGCAATAAATGTATTTACAACATTCATATTTGATAGAGTCAGATATACCCTTACCTCAGCTCCAATCCAGTTGAATCCTTAAATATTAGCACATCTTCTTGTATTATTCTCGTATCCTTCCTGTTGTTAATCATCCCAAGATATTTTCGAGCCCAAGTATGAACTTTGAATGCTTCTCCATCTTACAGCCCCTCCCGTTGTTGGATTGATATAGTCTTCTCTCTTCCCTTCCGTCATCTGGTAAAGGTGATCAAGAAGTTGAGCATCCTCTCTGTTGTCAACAGTTTCTGTATATCGGGGTCCCTACTATGGGTCAAGTGGCTGAGTGAACCTAACTTCCCCATATTCTAATATCATTAGTTCCTTTTTCAAGTCAATGACTACATAGTTCTCAAAGGCCCAATCTATCCCCAAAAAAATAGGGATAGGGATCCTTATACCCCATGATGTTTATCACCTCAAAATCTGTGTATGTTTTCACTCCCGCAATATCAACCTCGACCTCTTATAGCCTTCCTATGGGCACAATGCAGTACTAATTTTCCATGCAGAGCTGTATCAGTGAGTATGTCAACTTTGGCCTCCCCAGTGCTTCCCACGTCTTTCTTGGTAGAATGTTGACATCTGATCCTAGGTCGAGCATGGTGTCTTTGATTTGAAATCCTGCGACTTGAGTATTCACGCGGAATTCCTTTCTCGTTCTTCTCTTATTTATTTTTATCCTTCTTATGTATTTCTGGGTTGAATCGCTTGACTCTTCTAGTTCTATGTTTTCCTGTACCACTAATTCTAGATTTTGCTTTAGTTGTTCCAGCATTGGTTACAATTTTCAAAAATAATCGAAACCATTCCTCAATCATTATACTTGTATGAGCCTACTTCTCTTTTTCTATGGTCGGCTGTGGAAGCTCAATGCCTTTTCTCCCCCTTATTTAGGAAAATTTTTCCATTGCCTCCTTAAAATATTGCTTCTATCTATATAGTCTGAAAGTGGTTTTTGGAGATGTTGGCTTGATCAGCTTTATCGGGTCTATACTCTGTGTATCCTCCCCTGTTCTCTTTCCTCCCCTGGTTACTATGGCTACATTTTGCATAGCCTGAGCCTCTACTATTCTTGGCTCTGCATTCACCAGATTTTCTCCTCTCTGTATGGCTCTTTCTTCCCACCTCTTAATTAATTCTAGACAATCTTCAGTTGTGTGTGTATTGACTCTGCAATGAGAGCACCATGGTCTTCTGGGTAGCAGACATTCCCTTGCTACGTGTCCTTCTTGGTCACAGTTGTAGCACCTTACTGGTCCTCTTCCTCCAGTTCTGCCTCCTCCCATTCCTCCTCCTCATCGCCTTGGAGCCTCATTCACTCTATAAGATGGTCTGTCCAATCGTTATGCCAGTGCATAAAGGGCTCTACACTGCTCTGTATTATGCATTGTGGAAGCGCAGAACTCACAATACGTATTTTTTGGAACGTTGGAATACTTCTGCAAAATTGGGCATAGTCGTGGAGGATGACCAATGCCTTTGTATATTTTGCAGTATTTGGTTGCGGTTTGATTTTTTTGAGCGGGGAATCCTGGAAAGTGGGGTTGTGGCTGGTATAATCCCTGAGTGTTTATCTGCGCAACTCCCCCAACTGGTGGAGTCCCTTATGTCTTTGCTACTGAAGCTCCTGCAACCTCAGGCATTCTGTGGCCACATGTCCCTCCATCAGACAATTGGTACACCATACATTGGGCCTTGTAGGTCGTATCGGCTGAATGTCCTTCAAATTCTCCGTTAAACTGGATATCTGATGTTGTAGCCCCAATATTGAAGGGTCTTTAGCTGTTGCTCCTCTGAACTCTTCTTCTCGCTGTTTAATCTCTCACAGCTTAGATAACCCTTACTGATCTGTTTGAGGTAACTTAAATTCTTTGATAGATTCTTTCTTTACATCGTCTATCGCTGGGTTTGGATGAGCTTCAGACCATTTAATGAACCAACGAAGAGCTCTGTCTTAGAGTAGTCTGGAACTCGATCAACTTAACCACCTCTGGTGTCTGTCGAGCCCTCCATATCGCCTCATAGAGATACCGACGTTGCTCCATATCATCATTGCCTCTCCTAGACAATTCTGGGTATCAGGTAAACAATCCTGCCATATTTATTTGTATGGGTGGTACTAAAATAAAAACTCTAATTCTTGGCTGTGAAATTGTAGTACTAGCACTATAGCTAGTAGATATATGTATTGTAGACTTAACACTATTCAACTTGCTAAACTCTCGTAACTTAACAAAAATTTTATCTGGTGGTTGATAGAGTACCAGGGGAAGGTTGGGACTAGAGCTACTTAAACTTTGGGGAATAGATTTACCTTGAATTACGGGTGTTAGCCTCTCTCAAAATAGTAGCTCCATCGCAACATGCAACTCCACATCAGATATCTCCTCGGGGCACGCGTCTCCACATTCGATTTTTCTCCCTTTTCTCTCTGGGCTGGGCTCCTATACACTTGCCTAACTTATTTGATGGTCCCTCCTATTCCTTGGGATCCCATCTGACCTTCCATTTCCTTTTTCATCTTCGGCACCTTCTCCTTGTCCTGTTGACTACTTTCCTACTTCTCAAACACCTTCATCATTATTTCCCACCACTTCTTAGCAATCTGCGCCCTCTGATGTGCTCGTCGCTCTCTCAAACTACTGGAGGTTCCCGCATCCATATCCCTATTCCCCCTTCTAACTTACTTGTAGCATCTTTCCCCCAGCTCCTTCCCCCAGTACTAGAGGTTTAAGTCTCCATCTCAGACTTTTGAAATTTTATCAAACCGTCGTCCACCATTAAAGCTTTGATCCACAATGGGATTTCCTTCAACAATTCTCCCACAATCCGGATCTAAATACGTCTTCTGCTTTTGAAAAGGATTGGTAACACTCAGATGCAAATTCCACAATGTATCCTTCCAAGGTAGATTGTACCTAGAAATCTACAGCTCGAGTCAGATCAGTGTCTTATTGATGTAGTGCTACTAGGTCCACTTGCAACAAAACCTACACGACCCTCCTGGAAGTGACTTGAATTGTAGTCTCGACAACCAATTATAAAGTTGTTCCAGAAACTTCCCCCATAAAATTTCGTACAGGTCACTTGCACATTCAGAAAATAGGACCCGATCCTTTACAATTTTCTCCCTCTATTGTCGCAGCTCCACTTGTTGCGATATGAACTGGTCTAAGTGGTTATCCCACCAACTTCTTAGTTCTCTCTCGTGGATCCAAGATACCATGATCTAACTCCTAAATGAATTTTTAGGTCCTGATAACAGAACCATTTGTTGGCAAAAAATGAGGTCTCTAAGCAAGACCTAGGTTCAGGATAGAGGCCAACAAGGTTTCCGCAGTAGTCTAGCACAACGCTGACATTTTCACCCTACTCCAAAAAGCAGAGCGTCTCACTCAAGCCGTGCCATGAACTTAGTAAGGTTAGGAGGCAGATCAAGTGCCAAATGGTTATAACCATGAAGAGCAACTAAAGGAACTTGAAACAACAGACAGATCTCGCTACTATGTATAAGCTATTACTCATTAAACATGTTCAAGATGCTGAATTAAAATTTAAAACGGGGCACACATTCACAATAAGCAATTGATTAATACTCAACTCAGAACATCAAACACAATAACAACCATATTTCATTATCATTATAAAATGACATACATCACTCCGCAGAGTCTATTACAAGGTGATTCAGTACAACAGAGATCTAACATATCTCTCCTACGGCTTTCTCACTCGGCCCTTTGCCGGACTAACTCTCCCGTCTACGTTGGTTGATTGCCTATTTGTTCTTCCACCAACGTGACTGTCAGTCTTTCCTCTTTTCCTGCTCTGCTGTTTGCCGCTTATTCATGATTACTGGGAGTTTCGCTGATTGTATTTGTCTCCCATACCTTCCATCTGCGATGTTCTCCGCAACTATCGCGCCACCTATCTTCCGGCTATCCGCAATCGTGATTGCTCCCTGTCTACCGTGATTGCGCTCTGCCACCTGTTCTCCGCAACTCAAAACTGTTCCTTTTTCAAAGAAAATACCCCAACAGTTTGACCCCTAAAACATCCACTTCTAATATCCATTTATTTGGCACCTTTTAACTTTTAACATGAACCTTCTCAATTTGAAATTTTATTTCTTCCTTATTGTATTTGGCATTATGTATGGTTAAACATTGTTCTTCAAATACTATTGGCTCTTCACAAGCCAATTCCTCTATTATTTTATGATTCTTAACTATCCATAATGCCACCCAATCGAGTATTATAGCTCTATCCACTTCCATATCAATAGGGCCTTCAAGTTGTTCTCAATCCTTTTTATTTATTTATTTATTTTCTACTACAACGCATCATGAGCTTTCTCAAGATCAATGTAAGGCAACTCCTGGCCATCATCTCCTTTAAAATATTTATCACTACTCTCTCTTCCTGATATGTTTGTTTCTTATATCTTATGTGCAAAAGAGAAACTCTCACATTCTTGAGGAGTATCGATAGCCAATTCCTCATTCCTTATCACATTTTTGTTTGGTGTGTCAAGGTCATTATCTCCTATTTTCTCTACAATTCTGGTGAAGACATCACCATACCTCATAGATGTTAAATGTTATGAGAATAACTTGTTAAGGTCAAAACCTTTGATGGGTTCACCTTCCTTTAATTTTAATGTCTTGATAGTTTTAAATACATCATGTAAGTGAGAATAATTATTTATGATAACAACAAATATATGAAAGTGTAATGAAATAAATTGTTTCTTCTTCTTTTTGTTAAAAAGGATAGACCATGGTCCACAGGTGGTAGCACAATTGGAAAAATTCATGTTGGAAATCCCTTGTGTATCCAAGTGATTTAAAGTTGAATCCCCCCGTACATGTCTCACCAGTCGAACTTACAAAAAAAAAGGATATACCATGAAAAATATTGTTTATAGACTTCAAAAATAAAATATTTGTCAAAAACAAACAAAGAAATAGTAAAGGACTCCCTTCATACCCATATAGTTTGATATAAGTATAACCCTCCTCATGTACACAAACTCATTTTGCTTTGAGGAATTTTGGTGCTTCGTGAGTTATTCTTTGAGATTCGGCTCCAATCAACATATATCTATTTTTTCTAATGAAAACATCTTGAATGTGAAAAAAATGGAAGGGATCCTTGTGTTTCCAGAGAATAAGATACTGGAATTGAATTGGTTCAACTTCAACATTCACATTATTTCTTAATGGTAGACATTTGAAAAAATTGCAAAAACTACCATAAAAATAGATAAGTTGCCATAAAGAATCTTTGTGTTTTTAGATAATTGGCCAATTGAAAATAAATTTCATTTGAAATAGCTTCCACTTAGTGAAATATGGTTTCTTTCTTAAAAGAGAAGCATCGAATCTAAATAACTGAATTAGAGATGTGAGACATTAAGTCTCATTCGATTAACCATGAAAATAACCAAGAGTAATCATGATAAGGATTTTTTAACAAAAAGATGCTAATTGTTATGAAATTAGTAGGTATTCGATAAGACTGAATCATGAAATCCTTCAATAAAATCAAACCACTTCCCTGGGAGTCGAGGAAAGAATATTCCTAAAGTAGCTTGAGGCTTTTTTTGGGTTAGGAAACTGTAACAATCTTCTAAAAAAAATTGTTGTGAGAAGAACCAAGTTATTCCCTTAAACAACAACTTGAATTGTTCTTCTCTTTGCTTCAAAGTGTCGAGCACACTATGAGACTAGTTCTATGAAATCAAATACTTCAAGGACACATGCAATATTTTCTAAACTAGTAGTCTAGATTTTGTTCTTGAGTTTATATTCTAGAGTTAAATTTAAAAACCATTGATACAAAGTTGAATAATGAATGTTCTTTTCTTAGCAGGAAAGAGAATTATTAGTAATCCCATAAAATGCCTCTTTATTCCTTTTAGTTGTCATTCTTCTTATCCTTCCAATGCACTTTGATATATGTGATATTTCTTTTCCTGCATTATGAAGCTATTAGTTGTTTAAAGGCTTATTTTATGAATGGAATTTACTCAAATATCTCTTCATCATGTACCAAATTCTTTGGACATGGGAAAATCATAATTGGAAGTCAATTGTTAAAGGCACATCTTTTATATAAATACGAAGAGATTGATTCACCTTACATTAGATCACCACTTTTGACCATGAATATCAAATTTTCTTAAATGTGTCTTGAATTTCCCTCAAAAGGTGTGTAAGGAATACTTCCATGAATTTCACTAAGTATAACCCATGGGGAGAGAGATATTCATACAGAAATAAACAACGATAAGGTTCGAGATTCTTTATTGTGTAGAGTGTGGAAGTCAAGGTGTGTGGAGAAAAGGTTATGTGGAGAAGTGAATGAATGAGTCTTTTACACTTAAACAATAATCACCAAAATATGTAGAGTAGCACAAAGATAAATAATTTGTGGAGCGTAAAAGGTCACTTCAAGATATGGGTCTTTAGATAAGTCCTAAAAAAGTGAATGAGCCACATATGGCTCAAAACATCAATAAATAAAAACCCAATGCGATGGATTTGGAAGCATTTCAACATAGGTATGAAACACTTATAATTTGGTTAAGTGGAAGTGAATAATGAACATTTTATAGATTAATTATAAATAGAATGGAAGAAAATGAGGCTCATTGCAAAATGAAACATTAGATAATAAGGGTGAGACATGGAAATGAATCCACAATAGTGTTGAGTAATATTGTGTATTTGGCATGTACGAAAGGAATAAAAAAAGAATCTATAGGTTGGCTTCTTCTTTAGAGTAGTAAAATACTATGTTTGAGAGGTTAAGTTATATCATGGATTATTTCTCTAATGTTGAATTAGTGATTGAGCATGTGAAAAAATATTCAATGATTTTGTAAATGAGGAGAAATTCTTGGATTATTTTCACACCACATGGGTTGGGTGTAATGAAATTTATAAGTTCACATACCCTAGTTTATTTTATCATTTTTTGTATTGCATAAATACTCTCCTTGTACTAAGTTATTTCTTTTCAATTAAGAATTTGGGTTAACGGTTGTCATGTTTTCCCTCATGCAAATCAAGAGATGAATAATTTTGTAGAGGCATACCATAGCTTATTGAAATTTAAATTTCTATGTGATCAAAATAAGAAATATGCCCATAGAATGGATATGTTGTCATATATGCTCTTAATATATATATAATTTTATCATCGATTTAAAGACATTTTGAAAGAAGGCGAGTACTTGAACAAGCACAAGAAAGAGAAACAATTTGAATTCTCAAATGAGAAAGCTAGAATAATTCAAAATAATTATTGTTGGTTCCATGAGCGCATATCTCATACTTACTTGGTGAGGATTCAAAGCAATTGTGACAAAAAATACCTTGTAACTTAGTTTGGAAAGAATTATATGCTATGTGAATGCCCATGGGATATTTGTGGTAACACGTGCATGCATTTCATAAAGGTGGATTAGTTGTACATCACATTAGAAGATTCAAATCCATTATTGGATTATAATGTAGATCCTAATATATTTGATGTTGTAGCAAATAATGCATTTAATTATCATCTTGGTATAATTATAGAGACAACAATGGTTGATGCAAATGTTGACAGAATTCATATGGTTATTGGAAGTGTTTATCAAGATGAGAAGGCACTTTGGTTGGCTGGGGAGGTACCTAGATGTGCTTTGAAATAGTCCTCTAGTTAATTTAATAAACACCCAAGAGAGGGTGGGCCTATATAAAATGAAAATTGGTGGGGCCAATAATAAAAAAATATTGGATTTTAACTTCACACATGGATTGAGTGCTTTTGAGCCATCTCTCAAGCTAAAGAACAATCTCATCATTCCTACAAGTAAAGAAGAAGAAGCATACAAAATATAGCCTTAACATTTGATTTAAATGTGCACTAATTTGAATATGAACCATTCAGGTTTATATCCATCAACAAACGAGGACATCCTTGCTCAAATAATGCATCTCCTATTGTGATGGAGCTTTTTTCTTAGTTTTCCCTCCTTTCATAATTTCTTCGTGATGTCAGGAATCAGAGCTTGCCTGTAATGAAGACACATGAGATTAGCGGGAAGACTCACTTAGCCAAAAATTTGCGCTAATGAACAATACACTTTTCCAAAGTAAATTCCTTTTTGAACAAATCTTATAATATCAAAATGAATTAAATGGAAAGTTTTATATTTTTGAGACTCAATGAAAACCATTTAAATCCACTAAATACACACATCTATAGGCCAAGTGAAACACTCCATGTTAGATTATCAGAGGTGTGATTTTGGAGAGTGATTTAAAATAGATTTCTGATATACCAATACTCCAATATGAAAAGCCTCCAATCTTGAAATAAGATCTCTGATGAACCTAGGAAATACTTATTGAGAGGATTTGGTTTTGGAAGGTTTTTAATATCAAACCCTGATAAAACATTTCCCGAAATTTAATATTATATTAATAATAATCCATGAGAGAGATAATTTATCATAACTTTCTTTTAATAGAGGTTCCGATGAAGGAGGTCCGATAGAAGTATATCGAAGGCTTTAAATAATTTCAGAGGAATTAGTTTCGGGGATGTAATAAGTATGCGCTTCCGATATGATAGGTCCTGATATGAATATCTTAATATAAAACTCTTGGGGTTTAAAATTTTGAAAGGGTTACAAAATTACTTTATACGTTATGCACTTTGAAGTAAAGGATTTAAAACTATTAACAAATGTATCTGGAGGTTGGACATAAAGAATAATTATTTTTGTAACTCCTATTAATAAGGACTTACGATATGCGAAGAGTCGATAAAAAAAAGTATTCGATATAAAGAGAATCTCAGGGGTGGGCCCATTGGAACTTCGTTACTTCATAACATTTTCAAAATGAAACTTCGATAAGGTTTGTTCCTTTAAAGGGAAGGACTTTAAGTTAAATCAAGTTTTTGTTTCAAAATCACTTATGTTTGATTTTTTTTAAATATTTTCCCTTATTAATAAAACACAAATTATATTTAAAGAACTAAGTATAAAAGGGCCCCCATTATTATTTATGAGCTAACTAAAAATGTGGGGTTGTTGTTTTGCTACAACAATTGGCAATACACTTGGCGAAACAATTATCTATTTTAAATAAATGGAAATTTAAAATATAAAGGAATAAAAATTGAAAAGATTATAATACAGAAATAGATTTTATTAAAAATTCTCTGAATAAAATAAAGATCACTACCTGCAAACTTCATAACCTGTTATTTAATGAAAAAAATTATTTATCTCTGACAACCATTTTATAATATCAGTTGTAATGATGAAATAAAGAGCTATTTAAAGTTTAACATTAAGATATACTCATTTGTCACTAGTAGTGCCACTGCTTCCAGCAGGAGTTCATAGCCTTGACAAGGTTACCGTTAGACCGAGAAATACTAGTATCCCATCCACTTGAAAACATTTTTAGAGGTTTTTAGTTTAGACTTACTTAAATTTTTCTTTTGCTTTAAAGTCGTTGTCCTTGCTTGGTGACCAGACATGACAATGCCATTCACAAGTATTAATGATATTTGAACAAGTTGGCTCGTGATGAGACCTCTTGTCTTACATATTTTTGGCTATAAGACACTATCTTGGCTTGGTAACCAGATATGATAATGTCAATATCATCAGTTCCCCATGATCATGGTAAGTTGGCTCTTAATAAGACCCCTTATCCCTCAAGCTTAATATTTTTGAATTACACTCTAAAAATATACATTAGTGGATGGGGAGGTAAGATCTTGTCCTTAAGAGTTGTGGATGATAGTGAGAGTAACAAGATGCTAAATTTTTTTATAGTTTGTATCTATTTTAATAATTGTTCTGAAAAATGACTATTCATAAGGAAAAATTGTCTTTTTAGTGATTAAGCTTATGAATAAATCACAAAATAATGGAAAAGAAATAATATACTATCATTTTATGAGAGACTAAACTTAAGCATAATAATCATTTTCTTAAAGAGTTTCCTTTTTGTACATGAATTTCATGAAAATGATTAGAGAATTAATACAATAACCCAAGTATATAGTCAAAAGAGTAACATACAACAAAATTATACTATATACATCGATATCTACATACGATTATTTACATCAAAACATGAGTTTTTAAGAAAGATATTTTTTTAAGATTAGCCCATTCACGGGGAGGGAATCTCTCCTACCCTGTAAATATTGAAGAATAAAAGTAGGTGGGCCAAGTTTTTCAATTATCTGAAATGGTCCAAGCCAAAATTTCTCGAACTTTGTATGTTTTCCTTTTTCCTCACGGGTTTTATCCCATTTCAGAACCAAGTCTTCAATTTAAAAAAAAAAAATTCCCCACTGAACTTGCATCAAACCACGACTTAATACTTTACATTTTCTGCATCAAACCATGACTTATTAATTTACATTTTCTCTCCCTTATTCTAATTTCAGTGCTTGAGAAAATCTTAATTGGAGAGAAGAGCATGGTTGTTCCTCAATTGATTGCAATAGGGCTAATGAAGGTAAAGCTACATTAGTAGGAAACACAACTTGTTTTCCATAAACTAGATAATAAGGTGAAGTTCCTAAGGAAGCTTTGTGAGTAATTCTATCTACCCATAGAGCAAAAATTAAATATTTATGCCAATTCTCTTTATTTTCATCAATGGTTCGCTTTATAATTCTTAATAATTGTTTGTTAGTGTTTTCTGCTAGACCATTCCCTTGGGGATAATAATTTGCAGAATATTTAACTTTGAAACCCATTTTTAATGAAAATTCAGTAATTATATTTCCATAAAAGTACGAAGGATTATCAAACATCAGAGCATTAGGTAGGCCAAACCTGGAAATTATCTGTTGAACAATGAAATCAATAACAATCTCAAAATTGACCACATTTAATGGTATTGCCTCTACCCACTTAGTGAAATAGTCGGTAGCAGTTAGAATATACTTATGTTTCTTAGAATAATGTGGAACAATCTCACCTATGATATCCAACCCCCATTGTTCAAAGGGTTGTTCAATATTGACTGGATATAAAGGCAAGGTTGCTTTCTTCTCTCTTCCTGAAGCGGTTTGGAATATTTTTCACTTTCTTGCACAAGCATGAGTATCTTTGAACAAGGTGGGCCAATAATATCCGACATGGAGGAATTTGTGAGCATTAGTGTCTCCACTATAATGTCCACCAATTGGACCATTGTGTAATTCCTGCAACACCTTTTCAACTTCGAGCTTCTATAAACATCTAAGCAGGGAAAAATCATAATTTTTCCTGAACAAAACATCATTAATAAGTTGATATTGATTGGATTTCAATCTTAATGCTATTTTCTTTTTAAAATTGGGCTCGACTAGTGCAGAGGCATTTTTTAAATAGAAAATCGAATAAACAAATATTGAGATTTAGTATCAACATGACATACCTCTGAAACTTGTTTGTTTTTACTTGATTCAGCTTCTGATGTATCTTCAGATGAAAAAATAACTAACCTACAAAAACCTTGTCCTCTAACAATATTAGTTGGTTTAGTTTTGAGCTCATACTATTGTAAAGTTGTGACCCAGTTAGCTCTCTTTTCTCTTAATTCCTTTTGGATAAGTAATTTCCTAAATATTGGGAACGATATAGTCATTTTTGTATGTAATTTTAAGAGAAAAGGTATAAAACGTTTGATTGATTTAAAAATAGCGAAAACATGTTTTTCAACTTCAGAATAATTTAGTTATGCTCCATGTAAAGTAGAACTATAAAAATCATTTGGAGCTTCGATCTGCTTTTAATTATGTTGAGTTAAAACTACTGCATATGAATGATTGGAGGCAAAAGTACATAGGACAAACTCCTTGGAGGGATTAGGATATGATAATGACAAAGCATCTATAATTGGTTACTTAATTGATTCAAAAGATGTTTTTTCAATTTGTCCCCATTTATAGATTGTCTTATTTTTGATCATATGTTGTAAAGCTTGAAAATCTGTGAAAAATTAGGAACAAAATGTTTTGCAAAATTAATTTGACCAAGAAAATATTGCATAGACTTCTTATTATGAGGTAAGGGAATTTCGAACATAGAATTTACTCTTTCTGGGTCAATACTAGTTCCATCTTTTGAAATGATAAAACCTAGAAGCTTTCCTTCACTTTGAGCAAAAAATGATTTCTTAGGATTTAAATATATTCCAAATTTCCTGCATCTTTCAAAAATTCACTTCAAGTCATTAAGATGATTACTCTTTTTCTTTGAATAAATTGTTATGTCATTTAAATAAACAACAATTAATTTGTTGATCAAAACTTTGAAAGCAATATTCGTAGCTCTTTAAAACGTAGCCCCAACATTAATCAAACCAAAAGGAATTTTTTGATAGGCGTAGGTTTCCCATATTTAATCTATCTACAAGGTGGACAAGGATATGGTTATATCATGAAAAACCATCTAAAAATGACATAATCTCGGACCCTGCAAAAGACTGCAGGATTTGTTCCATCGGAGGTAGAGGGAAGTTGTCCTTTTCACATGCTCTGTTCAAATTTCTAAAGTCAATACAAATTAGAATATCTCCATTCTTGTTCAACTTGGTCTTAAATTGAAGGACATTTATAAGTCATGATTGGTTTGCTTTTCAATAGGGGTGATCATTGTAAATACTGCATCCAACTAAGTTATAAATCTCCATGGGCAATATGTTTTCTTTTCAGCGATTTTGGTGAGGTATAGGTGTGGTTGAACACTAAGGACGGTGTCGCCCAAGGGGGAGGGTTCTTTAACAACCCTGGTGAAAATTCCATTTAATAAAAGTTAATAAAGGAAAAACAATAACCATAGATTATGAGACACGTATTCCAAGTTGAATGTTGGGAAAAACATCCTAGTGTGGTTGTTCATTTCGGTTATTGTGGCTAAGGAAATTGGCAAAGGCAATGGCAAGGCTTTGGAAATGCAAAGTGGCATTAAATGGCATTTTATTTATGAAAATAATGGAAATTAGGAGAAAAGGAAGGTGAAAGGTCACGAGTTGCATGTGAGGAGGAAAATGAAGGAAAATAATGGAAAATGAAGAAAATATAGGCCTCATTAATAAAAAGTCTTTTGAAGATCAGATGGTACCTTTTGTCAGTTCATTTTTGGAGCTCTCTCTCTATTTTCTCTCTGTCTCACATTCTTGGAAACTTAGAGTTTTCTTCGATCATTTTAGCATTGGATCAAGAAAGGAAAAGAAGGAAAGAGGAAGTAAAGATAAAGCAATTAAGAGCAGGATAAAGTAGCTACAATGGGATTCTTTGCAAGTATTGATATGCATGTGTGGTTTTCTTGCTAGATTTGGAATGCATGTCTGTTCTTGGTTCTATTGATATCATTGGCATGGGTTTTTCCAGTTGTGACAATGTTTTTTAGCCTAGCCTTTCCATTTTTGAATAGCCATGGTGTGATGGGGTTCTCATGTTTTAGTTGAGATGGATTTTCGAATTGATTCGAAGCTGAGTGAGGTGAATCTCTGAATGAAATAACACATGGCATAGTAACCCCTGAACCGAACTGTGGTTTGCGGTAAAGTCAGATAGTGTGTTTCGTCGATTGGCCTAGAAATCCTTGACTAGTGAATGGTGGGATATATGGTAAATACTAGAGGTGGGTGATCTCCATAAGGCCTAGGAATACTGGGATGGGATATACGATGAATATTGGAGAGAGGTGTCTTAGTAAATTCCTAGTGATCCCTAGATCAGGTTGTGGATTGCGGTAAAGCCTATAGACTAGGAGATAGGAAAATGACTCATGGTGCAGGTGGAGAAATCTAGTGGCATCCATGCTTATTTGGGCCCAGTGATCTGGTGGAGATTATGGTAAAGCCTTTTATTACATGTTTATTATTTTTTCCTAGTGATCCAGTGTGGATTACAATAAAGCCTGGTTTCTATTGATGAGGGTGAGGTGGTTTAGCCTCGAGAAGCCCTGGTTGGTTTTTTCGATTTGAGCCCCACATTCATGCTTGGAATATGGCACGGGGGTGATTGGATGAAGATAGATTTGGCTCAGCCAATCTATGGTCAGGTGTAACGTGGTAGTTCCATACCAGGTTGGTTTTTGCATTCATTAATGAGAAATATTTTCCTCCGTGATTTATAGGTAAATGTACTGGTTTATATATGGATTATATAGCTGATGTATTCTTGGTATTTCTGGTGTTTATTGTGCTGGTTATAAGCATGTATTCTGACAGTGATGATGTATGAATCCCCTCATGTTTTGATTTTTAAATGAATGAACAATGTGTCTATGATATAATAGACGATAATGCAACTAATGATATAAGGGAACAATGCTTATTAATGATTCTTAGGTAAGTATGAGACCCATATGCTCAGATATGTTATTTAGACCTGTAGATTACATATTTGTGGGCAGAGGTCTAGCCCCAACCTGGGAATTTAACCTTAACATCCGTAGTTGTCGGCACAACACTACGTGAAAAATTCCACAGTCGCACTGATGCATGATTATGCATGCGAATGGGAGGTTCTAGTTGCACTGTTTCCATATCAAGGGAGCGATTGGGGGATTGATGCATGAAAACATTAGTTTGAAAAGGTTGGGGTGGCTCCCGGGTGTCCTGTAGTAGGTGCATAAGGTCTATGCAGTGGTGTGGTGTCGGTTCCACTTCCTTAAGGTGACCTAGGAGGTTGAATCAAATCATAGTAGCCTCTTGTCACATGTTTACCCCAACAAACTGGTTAACTTTGGTAAATGTGGGAGGAGGGGGTTACATATTCCAAGTTGAATGGACTGGAAAAAATTATAGTGGGAATCACTTGTGGTTAATTAATGGCTATGTAAATTGGAAAATATGTTGGCAAAGACAAGAGGAAATAAATGAAAATTGAATATGAGAAATAAATGAAAATAGGATCAAATGAAGATGAAGAGACAAGAATATGAATGCAAGGGAAATTAGAGGGAAAATAAAGAAAAATTAAAGAAAAAAGGAAAAGAAAGGAAGAGACATCAAACAGTAATGATAAAAGGTCACCTGAGAAATAATTGAGAGTTTTTTTTTTGGGCTCAAATTTTGATCAGTCTTTAGAAATGATACTCCAAGAAAGAGAGAGAGAGAGGGAAGAACCCAAGTAAGAAAAGGATAAGCAAGGAAAGCAAGGGAGCGCCAAATAAATTTGGACAACAACAAGTGAGGGCAGAAAATAGTTGTGGATTTGTAGCTAGCAATGTGCATGTGTGATTTAACATGCTTGGATTCAAATGCATGGTACATGAATTTTCTTATTTAGTTATTTTTTTTTCATTGGCATGCCAAGATTTACATGGATTGAAGGTGGTTACAACCTTGCCTTTCCATTTCCTAGATAGCCATGTTGTAGTGGGTTCCTTGTTTTGTCTTAAGCTATGGGTAGATTTTGGATCCGAGTGAGGTGGTATCAGGAAAATTCCCAAGGGTCGAGGGTGGATATGGGATTTCTCTAGAACTCTTGACGGATGGGTGGAGACAGGGAAATTACTATGGGTATGGTGAAGAAGTCAGAGACATACAAGCTTGTTTTCTTTCAGCGATTTTGGGACTGGTTTAGGCAAAAACACTATGGTTGAGGGTTGAGGTGGTTTATCTTTTGGAAGCCTTGGATGAACGTGTTTGTTTATCCCATGTAATCCCACATCCATGTTTGGACTATGGCACAAGGGTGATTGGTATGGAAGAAATATTTGGTTCAACCCTAATATATGGTCGGGTGGTATGTGGAAGTCCCTAACTTGGTTGACATTTGCATATGGTGATGTGTTATTCTTTCATGGAATCAAGGGGAACAAGCACTAGTTTAATGTGTGATTTGATGGCTAGTTTGTGGTGGTTTCTTCCTAGTTAAATGTTGGTTATAGGCATGGATAAGTGATGTGATATTATTCTAGATATCGTTCATGGTTGACAATTTATTGAATGATTATATGAATGCATGATCTAACATGTGTTTGTACAACTAGTAAGAGAGGGAAGTGAGCCTTCTTGATGATCTGTATATGTTTCAATGAATTAGTGAACATATAGGCATTCAAGAGCTACACGTACTTTGTTAACAAAGTGTTTTCATAAATGAATATGTGTGTCCTGTAAGTTTGATCATGATTAGAGCCTGGAAAATGATTCTAGAGGATCATGTAGTCAGATGATAGTAATATGGAAAGTCTTGGGTAGTAGCCTGAAGACTAGCTTGAAAATCCAGTTTCGAGTTGCTAGTTGCACCCTTTCATTTGAGATATTTCGGATGCAACTGCGTAAAGGAAGTCTTGTGCATGTGACTAAAGCCTTCCAATTGCATGCATATATTGGCATGCATGAAACTGGGATGTAGGGTTAGAATCAAGTTATTTATAACCCAGGGCAAGGTCATCAAAAAATGTTGTCTGGTATTTGGGTGATGTGGTGCTCCTCGTAGGTTGTAGTATGTTTCCAGTTTGTAGACCCCACTTCCATAACTGGAACTCGGATGTTGGGTCTTTCCATAGTAACTGTCAACTCATGTTTACTTGGAGAACTTGTAAAAGCGAGTAAATGTGGGATGGGGTGGTTACATAGTGGTATCAAAGCCAAGTTGCAGCATTGGACCTCGGGGTAAAAGTAGGTTTTCGTGCAGGTTTATATGTTTGGCATACATGTATGCCGGTTAATTTTTTTATATGCATTTTGGTCATATGCATGGGAGACATTTTATTGTTGTTGTGGTTACATGCATGATATATGTTAGTTAAGTAGTGTGGTCATATGCACGTGCATCCATTATTCATGTGTGATAGTTAATTTGTTGTTATATGCATCGTGGGCGTATGCATGACAAGTATTTTCATTGTGGTTGATTAAGTTCTTGATATTATTATGTATTGTGCTAATCTAAACTTACTTGTGAGTATGTAATAGCCTCCCCTGAGATACATTGAGGTATGATTTTGATTATGTCTTCTATTTGGTTTATATAACATGTCATATTATAGGAAATAGAAAGCCAAGAGATGAAGAGAAAAATATCTTAGTACAATTAATATGACTCTTCGTACAAGCCTGAAGAGACATTGGTAGGATGGGAGAGGTCAATTGAGAAGCAGGGAGAGGTGCATTCTCCTAGTTTGGGGGATACATTGAGAATTTTGGAGGTAAAATAGTGAGTTTCAAGGCAAACAATTTTTGGTTTATTGAAGCACAAGAAAGTCTTTCAAGAGCTCAAGAAAAGCTATCCGAGGTTAATGTAGTTATCCTCCAGAGCCTTTCAGATTTTCAGAAGTAGGTATAGTTGGGAATTGGTAATGAAGATCAACAGGAAGAAAAGACTAATGGTGCAGATGGAAGAAGGTCTCAGAAAAGGTATAGTATGGATAAAAATGATGCAATGAAGAGTGGAAGATCCTTGGATACACATGATAGAATTGCTAACACTCATGGAATTTATTCTAACTTCAATTTCGAGATACATCATTGCCATTACCATTAACATCATAATATGAGTGATTATTTTATATAAGGGTTCAAAAAAGCCAAGCCTCCTATTTTTGATGGTGAGCTAACTAAGTCAAAAGATGAAGAAGAATGGCTGGATGGGATGAGTTTGAAAGAATATTCAGGAATAAGTGTCCATTTGAGAGATATCTTGATGGAAAGGCCAAAGAATTCTATGAGCTTAGGATGAGAAAGAAAATATCCGAAGTTTCGTTAGTGGACTTCCATTATAATTCAAAGATCATATTGAGTTTAATGAGCCTCAACCATTGGAGTAAGCTGAAGCATTGTTATGAATAATCAAAGCGCAACCCTAAGTTCAAACATGATTGGAAGGGTAATGTGAAGACTAAAGGAAAATGGTCCGAGAAGCGAGGAAGACCTCAGGATGTAGGTAGCAAGGTAAATGTGGCTTTGTATAAGAACTGCAATGCAATTAATAAAGGACATGTGTCACAGCCTGGATATCAACAGAATAAAAGAAATGGCAGAGAACCATTGAAGTGTTGGACCTGTGGTGGAGACCATCGTAGGAACTATTTCCTTTGCATCAAAGTGGCGCAATAGAATTGTGGTAGAGCCTCAATGCATCCTGCAATGGAATAAGCTCATGCTCTAGGACCAAGAAATAGAGCAGGTCAAAGTGCATGAAAGCACTTTGGGGCCGATGAACCTACATGGAAGATGGTTGATGTAAGGCAGGCATAATAATTGGTTTGTAGTTATAACTGAATTTTTCAAGGGAATTTAATACCTTGAGAGATGATATGTGCATGTCTTCAGTTGTAGGGCAGCGTCCTGGGTACAACAGGAAAAATTAACTGACATATTGTTATATTTATTAATGCACTGAGTCATTTCATGTTTATGGTAGAGTGATGCAGGGAATTGCATGGCAAAAGAGTTTGCCATTGATTTTGAAGAAGGCTTGGGTTGAGTTTTTATTGAGGAACCCTTTGAAGAACTGGGATACCATGGGGGTCGAGTCATTGTATCTTTTGAAATTCTTGTGTTTTTGGTGTGTTCTGATTTATTTATGCTTGATTTGCAGTTTTTACTGTGAGTGGTGCCTGGCAATGCCACTTTATTTGTGGTCTTGTGTTGTTGTTTTGTTTTCCACATTTTCTTTATCTTGTCCTCTTGTTATTTCCTTTTATGTTTTGAGAGCCTTGTAAATTGGTTTGGGAAATAGGAAAGCTAATGGAGCTCATGGAAAGATGACTGAAACCCAATAGGTATGTAATATTCCTTTTTCAGGAATGCTCATGAAACATGCATCAAAAACGCATTTCCAGCAACATATGAAATAAAACAGTGAAATGGACTCTTGGATCCCATATATTAATCAATAAGAAACCTAAATCCAGGAAATGAGCTGAAACAAAGCAAACTAGGTGGGTTAAACATATCTCCCACACCTAGGATTGCCAAAAAGTGCTAAAACCCCAAAACTGCATTTTACCGGAATTGCTGGTTAATGGACTGCGCAGTCTAAGAGAGGGTTTACACACATAAATGGAGGAAACAATTATATATACTCATATATTGATTAAAATTCTGAAGAAAAAAAGATCTAATTTCCTTATACAAGATACAAAAGAAACCGACAAGGGTTTCTTGTCCAAACACTCTGTATACAAATGTGATATTCAGAAAATTACTGAAACATCACTACAACACTGAAGCACATGAGTTTACAAGGCTGAAATATGTCTTATCTGATGTGGATCCATCAAGGGATTCCTCCCATGAAGGATGAACCTCTCAATCACAAGGAAACTCAGCAACGGAGCCACCAAACCATGCAATAAACACTGCCTCCAAAATAATGCATTCCCTAGCAAAGACAGCGCTGGGAATGTATGGGAAATGTGTGGTCTAATACCACAGATCTAAAATAAGCTTTGGAGCTCTCCAAAAAAATCTCTCAAGTGAAGGAAACCTTCCTCCAATGAGAAACTAGCTCAGAAGCCGGGATTCCAATCCCTTCCACTGCTGCACCCAACAACACTACACAATCTCCGACAAAGTTGTGCTAATGAAGATGGCTGAATCTTGGCCTGAAAACCTGATGTGGAATGATGAATTCAAACTCTCCCAATTATATCCTCAAATGAAAGAGGTGGGATTCCCGCCCGGGAACACCCAGTGCTAAACAGCACTGCAGCTTTGCTAAGTAGCAAAGCAGCAACAATTCTTGGCAACCAAGAATAATAATCTACAACATGATGAATAATGCTGCCATCCTATTCCTTATATTAGAAGTGAGTTTTCTTGCCCTTGGCCCCACTCACTTATGTTACTTCTAACCCAAGTTACATTTCCCTCCAAAATTGCGTTATCCATCCTAGGATTCCTCCTCCACTAAAACTGCGCTGTTGACTTGGTCAAAGCAACTTCATTATATCGTTGTTCACACATGGAGGTGTTTCATTAAGCTAGAAAGAGTGTCTCCTTTCACACTTGGAGTGTTTTTATCCTCCTTAGGAGACTTATGGGCTTTTCTACCCATTTATTTATCGGCTAAGGCTGTTTTTAACTCTAATGTTCCATTTAGCTTGGAAGCTAAAATTTTGGGAACATTATAGTCCTCCCCTCCAAAATATTTTATTGTCCTCAAGAAAATGCATAAGGAGAGCAAAATATCTCCCCTCCTCCTCATGTGGCCTCCCATCAATATACTCCATCACCGCGTCAAGAGACTCTGCAAGTACACTGTCATCCAATGCTTCCTCCCAAGTGTGCAAAACCAAAGTGTCTGCATCAATCACAGGTGGAACGTGAATGGAAACCTGCTAGCTGTCTCATGGCCTCCATAAAGCGGGAGTGATGATTATCATGGGGAATGAGTATCTCACCCATGTTATTATCCAAATGAAGTGAGTCACCCTCCAACATGGCAACTCATGAAAAGTCTCCTCCACCTTGTGCTCTTGAAATGAAGGTGGGCTGAATGAATGTACATGATAGGCAAGAAGGCCTATCCCATGCTGTCCTCTTCTCCACTTATGATAAGTGTAGAAGACATGCTGATCTTGGGCTGCAACATGATTTGCCTCCAATGGCAAAAATAAGATTGAGCCTCCAAGGACTCTCCCTCCAAAGTCATGACACATGTCAACCCAAACCATTCCATTCAAGATGAATGGCACATCATCACCACATGGAATCAAAATCAGAAAATGGCTGAAGTTTATGTGCAAGTTTGGATGATACATATGGTCCCTATGGTGGATACAACGCAGTTCTCCCAACTGCTAATTGAGAATGTCATAAGGCAAGTGGTCCTGCAACAAGTTACAAGATGTATATGTTTGTTCTCCCAACATGGGGAAGTAAGCATCAATGTATATCAGCTGTACATATATAAGATAACAATACACTTGCCCACAGTCATGTATAGATGGGCTACTATGATCATAAACATTAGCCCTAAAGTGACCATGAAACCCAAAAATACTCTTGCTCTTTTGAGGAGCAATGCACTGTTCAAACATGGCGGGAAAACACAAATACTCAATGGAGTAATCAACAAGTATAGAAATGCATTTCCTACCATACATAGTGAATTGGATGAAAGTGAGATCCTCCAATAAGTCCTCCCATGAGAATCTACTCATAGAAATCTGCAAGAAGAAGGGATACCTCCTCCCTCCGGAATATCTCATCCATAAGATCATGCTCCTATGTGACAACGTTGTAGGCCTCTGTAATAAGGCTCCATGACACCTCTCTTTGACATTCCATATGCCAAAGTCATCCACCATCACGCTGTTAAGTGAGAAGATCTTCTCCCTATAGGGAAGCCTCTCATGATCCTCCAAAACTGAAGGGTAGCGTCCTTGCAACATGAATGTGCCTTTCTTCTCTTTAGAAACATCATGAAAAGTATGGGAATAATTTTTCCCATACTCTCCCAAGTGCAACCATAGCAACAAAATTTTTTGCTGCTGCCTCATCTCTCCCTCATACAAGCCATAGAGTAAGGTCATGAAGGTCAACTTGTATGATGCCCCATACCAATAAGTCTTCTGCTGCTCTATCATATGGGTGCCATGCCATCCAATTGGTTCCTGTCTCCATACAAAGCTTCCCTTGAAAAAAAACACATCAGCAATACATGGAAGCAAGATGCAATAAGAACAAGTTGCCAAATGACAACCGGATAGTGAATCTTGGTCCCTCTCATGGAACCAGCGCAATGCATCCTTGGCCTGCATCAAAATAAGAAATAACAAGTGATTTTCTAGCCACTTGTTTGCTGCCATAGTCATCTCATGAGATGAAAACATGAAGTTACAATATGGTGTCATTGGTGCACACAAAGAGACATATGGCTTCCCCCACAACTCATCAAAAGGATAGCCAAGATCAATGCTACAAGTAGCTGCAAGTACATCATCATACAATATGCAAGAATAAATACTTCTTCTTGTTACATCATGCTGCTCAAATAAGGGAAATAAGTACAATACCAAACATGAAATGATACCTCCTCCATTATGTACTTGAGGCCTTGAGCTAAAATGGCTCAATTGGAAATCCTCCTTCACTCCCAATGAGTAGGAAGGTGGCTGTGACATCCTCTCTATCACCATCCAGGCTATGCATCTCTCCATATGCTGATATATGTCATGCTGGATGCCCTTTCAAGTGAACTCCTCCATCAACTGGAAATATGCATCAAAGTGCATAGAAGAGAAGTCCTCATGTGCTGCATGTAGCAACTTCTCTTTGAGACTATGAGATCTAGTCAAGAAGATCTTGCCATAGGAATAGATGACCACATCATCCACCATGTATATGTCATCTCCATCCGGGTCATCAAGAATCATGCATGCACCAAGATCCTTGGAGTACTCTACCAAAAGCTGAGATCTCCAATAAGGATCAATCCTCCTCAAAGACAACGCTGGTGATCTGTCATGTGAAGCTCTCCTCAAGCTGCTGCCTGCTACTTTGACACCCCCCATGCCAAAGTCATCCTCCAAACTCTTCACCTCTCCAAAATCCAAGAGTGGTGAGTCCAAAGACAAGATGTCTTCCATCAGCTCTAGATTAGGTGGCCTCCCAGGTGGAATGCCTCCATGTAGTGAGACATTAATGTCAAGAGTAGACTGCATATATGATTTGGCAACCTTGCCCTTGCCCTCACTGCGTAAATCAGTCTGCCTCTTCCTTGAATTAGCCTTCTGAAACAGAGAAGGGTGTGTGCTCCTCATCAAATGATCCTGGTCTTCCTCCCTTCCTTATCCTTCCAGCTGCAATGCTGCACAATCATGTTGCTCAGTGATTGTGCTTGGACCTCTATGTATGAGATCCTGGGGAAATTCTTGCATAGATACAAGAATCCCTCCTATGGGAGCATGTGCTCCTCCCTCCTCTGCATGAGGCACTAGATGTGCTCTAGATGTGACAACGTTGTTGCCCTCTTCTTCATCAATGTGTGTAGGCAACATCTCAACAATTAGATCCCTTTGTGAAAAAGTGATCCCCATGCCCTCTTGTTCAAGAATATGAATTGGAGGTTTTGCTTCCGACAATGTGTAATGCAAGACATCAGCTCTCCTCATGGTTTTCTGAAATGGAGTTTCCTCCATCACATGCAAGGGTTTTGTTTTCTCAAGTTTCCCTTGCTCATGTGTCTTAGGACGTTTTTCACCAAACCTCTCCATCAATGTTTTTATGAATCTTGTAAAAGAGAAAGTATTGGCATTCTTTAAGGAATAAGATTCAAAAATCCACCATGCATGAGCCTTACCTATGAAATGAAATGCTGCAACTCTGATAGCTTTATCTCGAGAAATATGGTGCAGCTGCAAATAGGAGTTTAGCTCCTTCACCCAAGCTCCAACTGAACATGTAGGTGATCCGGAAAAAGTATATAGAAGAAATCTATTTGCATCCTGCTGTTGTCTCTTCTCCATCTGGATCTTGAAAAACTCTTGAAAATTAGTATGATCTCTAAACCTCTCAGTTTGAGATTCATACTCCCGCAATAAATCACTAAGAGTCATTCTCTTAGGCATTCTTCCTCCTCCCATCCATCTCAGGATAGCTTTGGGAATTTGATTGCAATGTGCATCATGGAGTGCAGCTGCATGCTCACATTCACCATGTGAAAATCTAGATACAGCTCTAGATTCAACCTCTTTTGGAGATTTCATCTCCAATCTTATTTTCTTCAGCTCTCCTTGAAAGCTCTTCATAGATTTTGGAAGAAGCTTTGTGAGCTTGTCTTCCTTTATTCCTGAACAAACTAAAGATTTCTGGCTTCTGTCCATCTCTCCTTCTTCTGATAGCTATATCTCACAGGCTGAGCCAGAGATCATGCTCTAATACCACTGTAATATTCCTTTTTCAGGATTGCTCATGAAACATGCATCAAAAACACATTTCCAGCAACATATGCAATAAAAAAGTGAAATGGGCTCTTGGATCCCATATATTAATCAATAATCAACCGAAATCTAGGAAATGAGCTGAAACAAAGCAAACTAGGTGGGTTAAACATATCTCCCACACCTAGGATTGCCAAAAAGTGCTAAAACCCCAAAACTGCATTTTATCGGAGTTGCTGCTTAATGGAATGTGCAGTCTAAGAGAGGGTTTACACACATAAATGAAGGAAACAATTATATCTACTGATATATTGATTAAAATGCTGAAGAACAAAATATATAATCTCCTTATACAAGATACAAAAGAAACCGGCAAGGGTTTCTTGTCCAAACACTCTATATACAAATATGATATTCAGAAAATTACTGAAACATCACTGCAACACTGAAGCACATGAGTGTACAAGGATTAAATATGTCTGACCTGATGTATATCCCTCAAGGGCTTCCTCCCATGAAAGGATGAACCTCTCAATCACAAGGAAACTCAGCAACGGAGCCACCAAACCATGCAATAAACACTGCCTCCAAAATAACGCATTCCCTAGAAAAGACATCGCTGGGAATGTATGGGAAATGTGTGGTCTGATACCAAAGATCTTAAATAAGCTCTGGAGCTCTCCAAACAAATCTCTCAAGTGAAGGAAACCTTCCTCCAATGAGAAACTAGCTCAGAAGCCGGGATTCCAATCCCTTCCACTACTACACCCAACAACACTACACAATCTCCGGCAAAGTTGTGCTGATGAAGATGGCTGAAGCTTGGCCTGAAAACCTGATGTGGAATGATGAATGCAAACTCTCCCAATGAGCTCCTCAAAGGAAAGAGGTGGGATTCCCGCCCGGGAACACCCAGTGCTAAACATCACTGCAACTTTGCTAAGCAGCAAAGCAACAACAATTCTTGGCAACCAAGAATAATAATCTACAACATGATGAATAATTCTGCCATCCTCTTCCTTATATTAGAAGTGATTTTGCTTGCCCTTGGTCCCACTCACTTAGGTTACTTCTAACCCAAGTTACATTTCCCTCCAAAATTGCGTTATCCATCCTAGGATTCCTCCTCCACTAAAACTGGGCTGTTGACTTGGTCAAAGTAGCTTCATTTTATCTTTGTTCACACATGGAGGTGTTTCATTAAGCTAGAAAGAGTGTCTCATTTCACACTTGGAGTGTTTTTATCCTCCTTAGGAGACTTATGGGCTTTTTTACCCATTTATTTACCGGCTAAAGTTGTTGTTAACTCTAATGTTCCATTTAGCTTGGAAGCTAAAATTTTGGGAACATTACAAGGTAATATAAGACCCAAATGAACCTCGATAGATGAATAAAGGGCAATTGAAGGAAATAATATGATATCCAATTGGCCTGGTAGGGTCCATTCGGGTAAATGGATAGTGGCAATATAGTCGTGAGAAAGGTAATCAGGAAAGGTAAAATAAATGGGTTTGAGGTATCAGATGGCTTGGTTATGTTGGGAACTATCGTTCTCAATGTTGTGCATGCTTTTCACAGATAAATGAAGTCATCTTAACCTTGACCTTATGAACACTGTTAATTATGTTGTGATCATGATTATGATAATATATATTTATATGTGTGTGTGTGTGTGTTTGTTTTGTTTGTGTGTGTGCCATTTCCTGATAGGGTCGTCATGGATCATTCTTGTGGAAGAATGATTGTTTTATGCAGATGAATGACATGATAAGGTTCCTGGTTTTATGAGGAATCAAGTGGGAAGAGTAGCCTTGGAGTATCTATGATGTTAGTCTCATGTGGATGTGATTTTGATATTATATGCTTATAACCATGCCTATGTTTATGTTACAAACAAGAAAGGTTGAAGTATACATTTGCGAAATGAAAAAAATGTGATATGCAACGTGCTCGGAAAAGCATGGATAGTGGAAAGAGCCACAAACCCAAAACTTGGGTTATGGGTGCATGTAATAAGGCGCGGGAAAGACACTACAGGAAAGGTTTCCTGGTAGAGAGAGTGTGGTCTCTAGATGTGAAGTACTGTTTGCATGTACATGTTGTATTGTTCCATGTGTATTGTGTAGTCATTGTATTGTGACAAGTGTATGTGTTGTGTTGTTTACCACATGTATTTGAACATGTTGTGAAGGGATTGGTACTCAAGATACTTGGAGGATGTGGGTTGGGACAAGATATCTGGAGCCCTGTAACAGGTTGGGTTCCTTGGAGGTTTTGGGTTTGATCCCTATAATAACTTGGGTTCCGGGAGACTATGGGTTGAGATCGTATTTCTTGGAGCCCTGGAAAACTTGGGAAGAGACCGGTCTTGAGTTGCTGATATTGAGGGTAGAGGTGGTATAGTCTCTGGATACCCTTGTTGATATTGAGGGTATAATCAGTATAGTCTTTGGATGCCCTTGTTGATGATATTGAGGGAGGAGATAGTGTAGTCTCCACATTCCCATATTTATTTGGAAGAGAAGAGAAGAGAAGGCAATGGGTGCTTGCCGGTTTTGGAATTCGATTAAGTGTGTGTATGGAAAGGACAAAGAAAAAAAGGCAAAAGCGAAGAACCATTTGAAAGATAAGAATCAGTATTTCATGATTTTGATTTATGATGTTTGATTTTTGAGCTAACCAGATGTGATATCTTTATACATGATGATTTGATCAAGGAACTAATTTGACTTGTTATGGGAGGAAGTAAATATAATTACAAGTGTCACCTTATTGACGAGATATCAATGAGGTATGATTCGAGTTTATTTCAATTCCTTTTGAGTCTATTGGAAATTATGTGCTTGGTATAGGAAAGCATGGAAATTCCTGGTTGGGTGATTGGAACTAACTACAAGAGAATTAACAACAACAACAAAAGGAATATGGAACATGTAACGATATGTTGGTAAATGACTTCAAGAGTAGGGCCATTGTGGGAAACTAGTACCCAATAGTTTCCATTTATTTCCATAAACATTCTATGCCCAGTATGATGGTTTTGAGGTAGGGCTAGGCCTTGTTTTTTGGACCTTCCGATGCAAGGAAACATTTCCAAGGGATGGACCACTTAAGGTTCTCAGAAGCAGAGAAGGGGATGTAAAGGAACTTGGAAGGTGAGTGTTTGCACGGGAGGGGGTGACCAAATTTCCTGAGGGACTAGGAAATAAAGAAGGGAATACTAGGGAATAAATTTGTTTTAGTCATTAGCATTTCTAGATGGAATAAAAAACACATTGTGAGTGTACCCGAAAACAATGAGCCAGAAAGTATTCACTAAGAAAACAAGTAGCACTACACATTGCAAGCATACCTTGACCTTAGTAGTGGATTTCAGACTTCGTGGAAAAGAGGTGAATCCTTGGTACTATTTTTGAGGGTGGAGGTGTGAGCTTATGGTTTCCCTTGTTGTTGATTTAGGCATCGTATCATTTTATTTGCTAGTTAAAGAAAATGTGAATATGTATATATGTGTATATTATTGTAAATATTGTACTGAGATTTGTTTATAAAGATCCATAAACAATATGTTTATTTTCTAGTTGAAGCAAATGTGCATAAGTATATATGTTTTTCATTGTAAATGCTACATCGAGTTAGGTTTATAAAGCTCCATAAGCAATATTTTTGTTATGTTTTCAACAATTGTCATTGTAAATACTGCATGGAGCTAGGTTTATAAAGATCCATAAGTAATATGTTTTTCTACTCAAAGTTTCATCATGTTCCCCCAATGGGGAAAGGTTTGTAACAACTCTAGGTTATATTTCTATGTAAAAAAGAAAAGTTAAACCAAGGTCATGGGACATGTATTCCAAGCTGAATGGAGGGGAAAACATTATAGTGGGAATCACTTGTGGTTACTTAATGGTTTTGGAAATTGACAAAGGCATTAGCAAAGGCAAGATGTAAATAATGACAATTTAATATGAGAAATAAAGGAAAATAGGAGAAAAATAATATGAAGAGACAAGAATATGCATGAAAGGGAAATTAGAGAGAAAATAAAGGAAAATGAAAGAAAATAGGAAAAGAAAAGGAAGAGACACTAGAGATCAATGATAAAAAGGCACCTGAGAAACAATTGGGAGTTTTTTTTTTAGCTCAACTTTTGCTCAGTCTTCAGAAATCATACTCCAAGAAATAGAGAGAGAGAGGGAAGAACCCAAGAAAGAAAATGACAAGCAAGGAAAGCAAGGGAGATAAAGAGGAATTTTGGAAAACGAAAAGTAAGGGCATAAAATAACTATGGATTTATAGGTAACGATGTGCATGTGTGATTTAGCATGCTGGGATTCAAATGCATTGTACATGCATTTGGTTATTTGGTTATTTTGTTGTCATTGGCATGGGATTTTCCTGGATTGATAGTGGTTACAACATTTCCTTTCCATTTCCTAGATAGTGATGATGTAGTTGAGGGTGGAGATGGGATTTCTCTTGGAACTCTTGACGGATGGGTGGAGATAGGAACATTCCTCTGGGTATGATGAATAAGTCAGAGACATCCAAGCTTATTTGGTTTCAGTGATTTCGAGACTGGTTTAGGTGAAACATTGTGGTTGAGGGTGTAGGTAGTTTAGCCTCTAGAAGCCCTTGATGGTTCTTGTTGGTTTATCCCATGTAATCCCACATTCATGCTTGGAATATGGCACGTGGGCTATTGGGCTGAAAGAAAGATTTGGTTCAACCCAAATTTATGGTCGGGTGGTAAGTGGAAGTACCTGAATTGGTTGGCATTTTCATATGGTAATATGTGTTGTTATTTAATTAGATCAATGAAAACACACAATAGTATAATGTGTGATTTTATGACTATTTTGTCATGGTTTCTTCTTGGTTAAGTTTTGGTTATAGGCATGGTTAAGTGATGTGCTCTTATTATGGATCTTGTTCATGGTTGACAAGTTATTGAATGATTATATGAATGCATGAGATAACATGTGTTTGTAAAAATAGTAAGAGGGGGATGATCCTCAAATGTTTCAATGAATTTTATGCAACTAGCTCACAAAATAGAAGAAAAGATAGATCAACTACTTAAAAATTAGCCTCTTCGAGGGGGAAACGTCCTTTACATTACATAAGTGAAAATTTCTTGGATGATTCAAATGATAAGATCTCCTTCGTATATATAGGAATCTAAGGGGTCATAATATAATGAGAGCCTACATAACAATAATAATATGAGGGCACAACAATAACAATTGTAGGATTTTATGGGGCATGACAATAACAACATGAGGGATGCATGGTCACAACAATAACAATAGTGGGATACATTAACAATAACAATAAGGGGAATACAGTAGTATTATAGGGACCTAACATTCCCCTCTCCTTTAAAAATTTGTTTTCCTCAACGCTTGAGTAGTCCTGTATGCTTATGTATAAAATTCTCATTCTCCCATGTGCAATCTTCAGCGGGTAAGTTATTCCACTTAATGATATACACTAAAATTAATCGATTTCATAGTTGTCAAGTTCTTGTTTCTGTGACTAATTCAGGCTCAAATATAAATTTTCCTTCTTCGTCAAGTTTTAGCAACACTATTTGAATTGGGTTCTTGTCATCAATATCCTTATTTAAGCACGAAACATGGAAAATTAGGTGTACTTAGGAAGGTGCAGGAAACTTCATTTTTTTCCATAGTACCAATCTTTTGCAACACCTTATAGGGACCATAGTACTTGGGTGATAGTTTATTATCCTTCTTAGCTTGTTGAGGGGCACTTGTTTGTATGGTTGTGTTAGGGTCCTATAATAATAGGATTCATAATTTTTGAATTGACTTTGATTAGTCTTGTAATATGTACATACTTTTCTTTTTGCAAGTTGCTTTCCCATATAATAAAATAAAAAATGAAAAGAGGGTAAAAGTCCTAAAAGAAAAATCAAAGGACTTGCCAAGAAAAAGATTAAAAAAAAGAATAGAAAAAATGGACCCCAAACAAAAAGAGATAAGACATGAAAGTGATGCAAGTCAAAATGCCACTACTAGTTACTTTTTACTGCAAATAAATGATTATGTGCACCTTGTTCAAAATGCCATAATCCATGATGAGTTAAATAGTTTAATCTTAACTTTTTCATGCTTTAAATTTCATGTTTATAGATAGAGAATAAAGATTTTGTCAAATAGTTTAAACTTGACAGATCAGTAGTTAGGTAGAGAATAAATGAAGAGCTCAACAGTTTAATCTGAGCGCTCGGATGAAATAAGGTTAAAATTAGATAGTTTCCCGTTTTAAAAGAAAAATGGATTAGGGTTTGCAAGCTCAAATGCACCCATGCAAATAAAGGAAAAAAATGGTAGAATAAATGATGGGTAGGTAGAAAGCAGCTACACAAGGCATTGATAAACATCATCTGGCAAATTACTAATTTCCCTCCCCATAATATGCTCCAGTACTAAAAAACTTCAGTTATAAAGAGTCAGAGCATTTCTCTGACTTCTGGTGGGACCGAACCCACGTCTTAATGGCTGATTGGCACTATGTATTTGATCCTAACTCATTAAAACCCTTCCCCTTCGTAAAAACCCTTTTCCTTAATATCACTCATTTTGCCCTAATAAACCCCTTTTCCTAAGTCAAAATTCATATTCACCTAGGAAAAGTAAAACCCCCTTGATTAATTCTCTTTTTCATACAAAAATATCCAAAAACCCACAAAAATACTTTACCCTAAGTATAAGTGTGAAATTGTTAAATATGGGGCCACCACTATGAAAATTCTGCCCAAATACTGAAGTTACACTTTACTTAGAGCATTTGTGTATACCCACTTATACAGTTCTTCATTAACATTTAATTTATATATTAACTCCCTATAAAAGTTCCATCCCTTATTATATTAATTCATGTTTATTAAATAAATCCCAACCCATATTTTATGTTTATCCTATGGTGTATTTACCCCATGTGATGATTTCCCCGCTCCCCATAGGTTTAAACTATCCTTTTATATATTAATCCGCATAATGTTTTACATTACACATGTATATAGTCCATTTGCTATATAAAACATTAAAATCTGCCCCAATGTGGACTTACAAATATATTCATTATATTGGCGATGTAAAACATTAAACCCGCCTATCCCGTTAACATTAGAACTTTATGTTAAAACTTAGTTTTAATATAAAAATTCGAATCCCACCGCATAAAAAACCCCGGGCCCCATGCCCATTACCCCGCATCTCCATTGATTAATCTCAATTGTTTGCATCCCTCAGCTTGATCTAACAACCCACAATATCCATCGCAAATTTAATAGCACTATCATTAAACAAATTAAGATTTTTTATATGAGCAGTTTTGTCCCACTCTCTCTCATCCACGCGTCCATTTTATATTGGATCACATCCTTCTGAGAAATACCAGATACCACTTTTTGTTAATGCGATAACCGCTTAGTGGTAAATTCCCCCGTGCCTAAACTGCTTCCCATTTGAAAAGACTGTTATTAAATGCAAATACTGTTCAAATCCAAATTATTTAAAAAAACACCAGATTTTACATTTTTCAACCTTTCTGTTGCGTTCTCTGCTCATAGACCATTCCTGACTGATAAAAAGATGTTGCCGCCCCTGTTTTCATGCAAAAACAACAGAATTCAGTCAAATTCAATGCTGTGACTGCTCAAAACCTCCAGTTTGCATTAAAAAGACCTCAACAAGCTTTTGAAAGCTTCCAACTCCCAACAAACCCTTTTTTCGAGTCAAATTCCTAAATTTACAAGTATTTTTCCGGAAAAAGACCTATCCCTTCATCTGAAAATAACGATACTTCTGAATTTATATCTTCTTAAAAAGCCTATTTGCCTGAGGAAAAGCCTTATTGCCTCCAAAATTCATATGTGCTACAAACCCTGAGAATTTCACATTTTCTGAAGACTGTATTATGTTTTTAAGAAAATTAAAGAGAATTCAGCCTTCTGCAGACCTTTAGAAGCCTTATGAGTGATTCAAGCCTTTTTATAGTGCTGAAAAGCCCTTTGTGCATGAATTTGACAGTTTTAGGGCTGTTTCATCAAAGAAGTTTGCAGTAAACCCTTGCTAGCTATTCTTGAGTTTGTAAAAAGTTAAGAGAATGTTTTTTAGAGAAAAATTCACAACCTGAATCAGAGAAGCCCAAATTTTCCTATTGCAGTCGAAGAGAAGCCTCTGTTATACTAAAATACCTTTTGTAAACAATTTAATCTTACAAAAGTGTGTTAAAAACCTAAAAAACAGAGTTTTAAAGATCTAGAAAGGTTAAATTGTTAAAAAAAAACTTACCAATGGCCTCTAAAAGCACAATTGTCATCAATCCACTACAATCTCGTGTTTTAGATGTTGAACATACCCCATTGGCTGATGTAGACTATAAAATCACTAATCCAGTAACTGAATATAACCTTCTTGAGCTCCACTGCTGGAGCTAAGAGAAATCTTTGGACCAAGTAGATGAAGTACTTGTTTGGGAGTCTAATTTGCCCAAATATTTGTTCCCCACACACATCAATGCCCTGAGGTCATCAGATTGTGTCAAACTCACTATTCCCCAGATCAAAGAGAAATTATCAATGCCGAGAAAGAAATATTATTTATTGTTATTGCTGAATCCATAAACCAAATGCTTCAGTTGCAACCAGAGCCTAATGCAGTCCCTTTGTCTATTGAGGCTCTTACAAAGTTTTATCTGGATTTAGAATTTCCTAAAAGATTTCAAATGTTTCAAACATTCATGCCCTCTTATGTTGAAATCCCCAAGCTTAACCCTCCAT